>JBAIAA010001096.1:0-163490 GCA_037893245.1 Crossaster papposus
TGTGTATTAAAATATTCCTGTTAACTTGCATTTTTAAACTCAATCTATTAAAATAGGCTATGAAAAATAAAGCAATGTGACAACCTTGCAAGTAATATTGTGGTGCTTTTTTAAATAAATATGATCTATCTTTGAGTTGAGATTTCCAAAGATTTGGGAGATTCAGAGTTGCTGGAGACTGATGGCATAACCATTGCTTGTGTCATTTCTCCCTTGAGCAAACAGTGGGTACCATTGTAGCATGTCTCTCCATTATATGTAGCCTCATACAGCTGCCAGCGTGGAGGACTTCAGTGGTGCTTAGTTTAGGACTCTTGATTTCTGAAAACAATATACAAGTGAAATGTTTAAATGATCACAAATTAATATTTAAAAAATGAATACAATGGCTGCTTGTTAGCAGTCTAGTTTTCAATCTTTCTGCAACAAAACGTAATCATCGTTGCTCTATTTTCAAAGATTTTTCATTCACAATGCTCTCATACAAGGGAAATTTTGTTTCGTCACTATAGTCGAATGATGCTAATAAATCAATATACATGTACATGTACATATATGCTTTTTTTTTTTGGGGGGGGGGGGAGGGGGGGAGAGGGGTGGGGGGTAATAAATATGTAATATTATTTTTAATATGTTAAATAAAAAATGCCACAATGACTGAAATTTTTACCCTGCTGTGGTATCTGCCAGATTGTACAGGTCGGTTTATAATTGTGAATTTGTTTCTTCTCACGGAAAGCAATGCACAGAGCTGACATACAGTAAGCATATCGCTGAAGGGCAGAGCCTGTTATCTAATTTGCTTTATTCTGATGCAAAATTACATTAACTAGTGATAATTGTTACCTGTGGTCATGGTGCATAGCCCTGTCTGTCACCAACATTCTGAAGTGCTTGCCGTATTCACTCCAAAGTCCAATTTCCACGTTTCTTAAAAAGAGAAAGTGAACTTAAGTTAAGTTCAGTTAACACAAACTAATCAAAAATTGACACAACAGTTTATTTAATTTAAAGACCATGGTCCTAGTCTGGATGGCAATCGTGTACATGTACTGTAGTTTCACTCCCAAGTTCCATTCTAAAATTGCTTTTGCATTTGAAAGCCAATTAAAAAGTGACTTTTCCAGCTTCAAGCAGTCATTGTTCTTTAGATTTGAACCTAGTCCAAGTAACTTGGACCCCAAAATCACCTTTTTTCAACATTTGGACATATCACCCGACCATGTCCAAATGTTGATGTTTGGGTCCAAGTTACTCTGACTAATTTGAACCCATGATTTTTTTAATTTTTGATAAGTGGTTTTGAAGAAAATGTGACTCAGTGTCTTACCCTTTTTGCACAGTCATGTTTATTGCCATGATCTTGTGTTTTTGTGTCATGACGGTTGTCGGTTTTTCCCCAACCATAGGCCCAACCAGTCTTTCCACAAAGTTTTGCTTGATGGTAAATACTTGCATGATTCCAAATCATGATACTTGTATCATCGTCAAATTCATCGTCATAAAATTGCCTTTTTTGTTTGTACTAAATTGTAGTCTTATTCCTACGTTAAACTAGACACTCACGTAGTGGACTTCCCTGTTCCAAGCATAGCGTACGACAACGGAATCAAACACACCGAAGAAAAACGCCGAGTTGTGGCCCAAAATATTGGCAAAATTAACATGGCAAGTCACTTACATTGTACACTGGAATTTTGCTTTGCCTGGCTCAGCTCCTGTGGCTAAAGGGTTGTTCAATCGACGTCAGAATCCTTCAATATCGACACAAAAGAGAAATAAATGCCGCACACAGTGTTTTTCAAGATGGCGATTCGCTGAAAGTTTTTACACCGTGACGTCATCAAGCCCGGCGTTAGCCATCTTTCGCGAGGCTTGGTACTTATGGTGGGGCTTCGGAATACAGCCTGAAATCTAGCCCCGGGCTTACTTCGCTTAGCCTAGTCCGTCGTTTGGTATGAGGCTTCAAAATGGCGCCGCAAAAATCTAGCCCAAGCCTAGCCTCTAGCCTCCGTTTTGTAAACGCCCATAGATATCAGTGGAACAGACGATCCGGGCCCAATTTCTTGGCTCTGCTAACCACAGAATTCCGCGCTTACGGTCACCATTCTCCGCTAACCTCGCTAGCAGAAAAATTATTTGCTTACCATGTAAGCACAGAATCCTTAGTTACGGGATGTACGCATGCTCAGAGACCAAAATTCCTCGCTAACGCGTGAAATACGTTTACCGTAAGCACCGAATTTTCTGCTATAAGCAGGGATTTTTCGCTAACGGTAAGCAGAGCCAAGAAATTGGGCCCTGGTCGTCAAGTCGCGGTCATAGGTTACGCAGGGCGCCCTCTTTATTGTTTTGGAGCCAGCTCGGTTAGTTTACCCATCGTCTCGGCAATTCTACCCGCTTCAATTACATCCAAGTGCGGACGGTGGGAAGATTAACCCATCGTAATGTTACCCGGCGTCATGGTCAAATTACCCAAAATGTTTATCCAGTGCGAACACGGCTTTAAGATGGTCCTAAACGTCTATTAATGAATTAGTCCCAAAGGCAGGGAAGCAACAAGCCCAAACCAACCAACCAATATTCTTTCCGCGTTAGGTCCTTGTGTATAAAGCCCAAACAAACAACCAATTGATCAAGCTAGGACCCATTATGGAAAGTTATTTGTCAAGCCCGAACCAACCAACGAAATTTCTTCCCTATATAGATATCAAGCCCAAACCAACCAATAAATATCAAGCCCAAACCTGCAAACAATATTCATCAAACCATAGAGATATGAACCTTTCTCTATGAACCAACCAACCAATATTCTTCCCTCTGTAGGTCCTAGTAATAGTATATCAAGCCCAAACAAACCAACCAACGAATATCAAGCCGAAACCAACCAACCATGTACATCCACCTAGGATTGACTAGGGAAAATGTAGGTGTTTCAAGCCCAAACCAACCAACCGATATTGTTCCCCTTGGTCAAGTTGGAAATGTATTAATGTATCAAGCCCAAACCAACCAGCTAATATTCGTCCAACTGGACCCATTTCAGTGGATTATATGTGTCAATCCCCAACCAACCAACCAATATGCAAAATTAATTATAGAAACATGTACTAATCTCACACCAACAATTTCATACCCCTACAGCTACCAATTTGTGTAAAACTCTGTGCAATATTTTTGTTTCACCTACCCCTTCTCTTTTGCCCCCGTGTTTTTTTTAGACCTAATTAACGGGCGCTTGGTTATTGTGGGGTATCCCCGCCAAACTCCAACTTGGTGTGAGCGGGCTGGGAGAGCGTCCGGCCAGCGAAAACTGTTTGGAGCAAGTGATCGATTGTTACCACACGGTTAGTCGGAATTACAATAACATAACATCAATATACTTAACCCTGCGAGCGACAATTTTATTTTTATTTTTTACGGACGCACAAAGGGGCTCCACCGGGAGGCGTTTTATGTTGGGGGTAAATAACTGTGTAAGGGGGGGGGGGGGGGGGGGGCACAAATCTTTATTTCACGGTCTGAACATATGGATAGAAGTTCCCTGGACACACATACCAAACATTTAAACATTCTGGCTATTTACACATTTGTTTTGAAGGACAACCATGTAAACATTGAAATCAATGTTGCCCTGCAATACAAGCAGATTTCGATTTCTCTGCACAACTCAATGGCTTTTTGGAAAAATCATTATTTTGAAAGGTTTTTCTGTCCCCTGGATGACCTCCTGGGTTAGAAATGTTTTTTTTCTTCAGTCTATTAAGCAGGGTCTAGTGATAGATAAAGAAGAACAAATCAGCCAAATTGACTGAAAGATTTTTTTTTAACAAAAATATTTTGTTGGTCCACCCAGTGGAGGCTCTTCGCGTTCTCTGACCATAACATCGTGGACTGTAATTGATAATTTTTTCAAGGGGTGTGGCCTACTAGATTCTGCAGCTTGGAAACTATTAGAACACAACCGCAAATGTATCGGTTGGCAGGCCTCATTGGCTCCCAAACATGGCGGGATTTTTGTTTCGCAAGGGGAAGAAGGGGGGGGGGGTGGGTTAAATGACATGCAACATAAAATACTTCCAAACTGATCCTTTTGACGAGTGTCTAAAGTTACGGTCTACAGTTTAAGTTTACAGCTCAGTACGTCTATGTATACGCTTAGGCAATTGGAATTCGGCAGAGCCTACGGCTAGTTATTGCGCCCTCAAGCAATGCTAGAATTTGTGATTGCAAAATAATATTAAAGAATTGACGTAAGAATTTACAAGAATTGGGTCAAAATACCTGATGATATTGACGCCTTTATTGGTTTGTTAGTTGCAATTCAATGCACCATCATTAAACAATAATAAAAAATTGGCTCTAAAATTAACGTTAGCGCTGCTGTCATTTTGTTTTGCATCATAGACAACTCTTCTCACTGCTATAGTTTTGTTTGTGACGTTGTAGCCGTAGCTGTAGCTCTAGACGGCATTTTGGACAGCGCTACAAAATGGCCACCGCAGACAATAGCCGTAGCTGTAGCTTTATAGACACCCGTTTCAAACACTTCCTTATAGGGCGTCGACCACTCGTTGAACAGGACATGCGTTTAATTATGTCAATTGCAATTCAAATGTCTATTAGGCCTACATGTTGTGATTCCGTGGGACGATTCTTTTTGCTTGCTTCGTGATCTGATCATAGATTGTAGGTCGTGGTGTACTCTATAGAATTAACTTTTTCCCGCATCCGCAATTTGTTTGGAATGAGAACATTTAGGAAAAAAACACCGCGACTTTTGCAGAAGAAAATACATAAGAAACAGCACCCTCTGTTGCCATATGAAACCAACAATTCGTATGTAATGGGCACAGGCGAGACCGCATGTGATAAATGTACTTCTTTCATGTTAAATTATTATATTCGCATCAGCTCCTGAAAATACTTACAGTGAGAGCGCAGCGTGCTTGATAATGAGCATCACAGCGAAGTTTTATTTGCAGCAAGTCTTTTAAAGTGACAGAATTTACAGACCTTTCACCGTAACAAATACGGTTTATCAGTACATACAACTACAGTCCGACCGTACGGTCAAATACGGTCACACCATACCGTATACGGTCAGAATCCTGGTATCTCGCTGCCCGATTTTTCGACCATCGTAATTTACGGCAATTTTTACAGCGAACAACAGATGTTTAGCTAACTGCAAGATTGTTTTGAACCCATTGTCTATGCCACACCTGAAACAATTTTAATTTATACATGCAGCAATATATTTTCCTTTATTTCAGGGATAAATACTTTGAAACAAAGTTGTAATTTTAATTGTATAAACCCACCGAGGAAAACAAACATTAAAATAGTAAACAAAATAATGAAACAATTTGCATTGTAATTTGTTTTATTTCCAAAGTATTTTTTTAATAAAAGTGGTATTGTAAAATCAAGTATGGGAGTTACTTGAGAACTGTCCAATTTGAGACGTTTCACTCGGCAGGTATTATATTCCCTGTTACTTTTTATCGTTTTCTCAGCACTGTTTAAAACAATGGAAAACTATTTAAGTAACCCCAGTTGCTGATGTGAGTGACAATCTATTAGTGATTTTGCATGTCTTCATCAACACGAGTGTTCAATAATGCACACATTGCATACAACAGGTTTCCTATGGCAACAGAGGGCGCTGTTTATAAGGTGTTTTTTTATGGAGGATTCACGGCGTTTTTATTTTTATTTTTTTCATTCCGAAACAACTTGTGGATATGGGAGCAATGTTTATTCGATATAGTACACAACAGCTTACAATTCTATAAAGTTATATACAACTTCTGCAAATCAGATCACGTAACGCGAGGCTAAATCAGGAATTTCCCCCACAACCTTGTTTCGAGTAATGTGCACTTGAAATGGGACATACGTGAACAAAATTGTTTCAAAATCAATTCCGAGTTTTTGTATTTTTGATTTATCAAGGTATCAACAATTTACACTGTGCATTTTGATTGTGAAAAATTTCCCCCCAATGCGGACAAAATTGTATATTTTTCTACTGCCGTTGGTGGCGCAAACTCGTGTGTTTTTCAAAGACCTTTTTCTCGAAATGAGATCGCTAAAGTTTGGCGGCGCACTGTCAATTGTTGGTATCATCGGAAAGCTAATGAGTTGTTTTTTACTGTGGTATAAACAAGAAAGTTAAAAAGGTTATAGTTACTCCCTCTTATGCCATGATAGGTCACGTATCTTAAAAACAGAAGCGAATTCGGCCTCTTGTCCCACGAACTATTATCGGCGAAACCGTTAGTTCTCCTAGATCAGATTATGTTGAACTGTTGTATTGCTTACGTTTTATTTAATTGCAACCACAAGGATATGTTCACACTTTAATCCACCCCCAACCTAAATGACCAGGGACTCAACTACCGCCGAAAAGGGATGGGGCGAGGACACCTAGATTGCAAAAGAATCCCGGGAATTAGTTTATCTGTCACCTTGGCACATTATTACAAGCAAGTATTGTGAAAATGGTTCTATTTTGTTTGTGTTCCTTGTATTTATAGAAACTAAAAAAGGCGTCATGCAATCCTCACGTAGTTAAATCGACCGGAAGCTTAAAAAAAGGAACGCTGCATGAAGAGGTGTTAACCCTGACATATACGTCTTTAGAGGAGAGCATGTCCAAGGAGGAGGAGGAGGAGGAGAATGCTGAGAGAAGAGACCTGAGACGGATAGTAAGAAGGTGGCGCAAATAGGCATGGGAGGGAAGCAAAACGGAATGTTGGACGTGTGTAAGTCCTTGATTGGAGTGTGTGTTGATGGACTTTGTGTACTTTTGTTAGGCCTCCCATAGGTTTTATACACGAATCGGAATTGAGGACCTTTTCGAAATAGGAAACCCTATTGTCCTCTATTGTTATACGTCCCTTATTTCAATACAAAACAAACTCACCCACACGCATGCGTATTTACCCCCAATCGGGAACCCTAACCCGAAATCCCTTTGTCATATTTTGTTTGTACTTTTTCGGAAGACCTCTCATATGTTTTGTACTCGAATGGCAGCCGGGGATGTTTGGCAATAGGGGACCCTATTGTCCTCAGTGTTCAACGTCTCCTATTTGTATGGAGAAACAAACTCAACTTTCCATTGCATACCATGTGTGGACATTTTGTATTATATTAAAACGCCACCCTCTGTTTGTTTGGTTGTTGGGGTGTTTGGGGGGGGGGGGGGGGTGTTTGTTTGTCTGTCTGAACTTCTTCCCGGAAGTGGCAGATCAAACTTGGTGTGTGGGTCAGGCTCGGTCCAACTAAGATTTGTTAAACGTTGGTTTAGATACATTTTGAGAACATTGTTTTGGGGATTTACCTTTCAACGTTATCACCACCACCACCACCACCACAGTATACACGGACACTGAGCGCTCTTGACTGTGTGGGAACCAGCGAAACTTGTTTAAATGCAACAACAAAGGTTTCTACCCATGATAGACGGACCATACCTTTGTGTTCTTTAAAGTGCAGCCTATGACTGCAGCACAACCTTATATGCCTACTTAAATAAACAACTTTTGTGAATCAGACAAAACTTGAATACAAGCAAACACCGCAGATATCTGTGTAAAATCATAAATTTGAATTTCGGTCTAACTTGCATTGCTATCGCTAATATTTTCATATTTATACCAACTGATCAAAGATTGCACATGCAAGTCAAACAATATGCAACCTATACATAAATTAACATGAATACAAACAAGAACTACCTCCATCAGAAATGTCTGCTTAGCACTAGACTTAGCCGTCCCAGGTTAGTTTTCCATGTTTGAAAAGCAATAGCCTCGAACTCAGAGCGTTTCAATCGTGTCCAGCATGTCGAGAAGACGATCTTGATCTTGCCCAGGGGGTGAAACCATGGCAGCAATCAGGCAGGTTATACTTTGTAGTACACCCGGTCGGACTCATGAGTGCCAGGGCCCAGGCATATCGGATCATAATGCGTACTGTGCGTAACATAATTATACAGACATAGCCCACACGTTGTGGGTATGTCCGGCGATTTCGTGATCTCTGGCGCGGAAATTAAGCCACTCTTTGGCACAGTAAGTACATTTATCCCATCTGACATTTGTGAGGGGCTTCACTTTGTTTCAAATTGTACGGATTCAATATGCATTAAACAATTCACACTATACTCACTTATAGTCACATTTAAATCGGTCGACGTTGACGCACCGTCTGCACTAGACGTCGCCAGGTTTAATGACAAATGTAGGTCATGTCATGACCGCCGACCCTGCACGGCGGACGGGATTGGACAATTCGCAACACGTGAAGCGGTTGCGTCATTCGCGAACAATTTGTGTAACGTCGCGCATTACGTCCTTGAACTTCCCTGATGCCAAAATAGTTCTTTCTTTACCGCAGAATTATTATAAAAATGCAGGATGAAATGTAGAGAACTTTTGTAATATCAATCTAGAGTCATTTATTTAGTCGGAACTGTTCAGATTAAAATTTAGACCCACTTTTGCTGGAACGAAATGAAAGAATTTGAGCACTCTGCTGACGGCCTAGTCATAATGTCATTCTTTGCAGTATTTTGCCTTTTCCTTTCGTGGATTGCGTTATCCTGACTACTGCATAGAAGAGTTTTGATTGGTCATTGTCCTTGTTTAAGAGACCTCTTAAGTTTCTGTATTTGATGAGAGCCAGCGCTGCCTGATCGTAGCGATGCGTGCGCTTGTCGGTTTCTTCTGGTTAATCTCTAGAATTATTTTCTCAACCACCTTCTACCCATCGTTCGGTAATTTTCGAGTGGACAAGGGGCGTGTTCGCAATCAGCAACAGGCCGCCTTCCATGCACATACAATAGCCGTCGTCTTTAAGCAATTTTCCCATGTCTGTATGCAGCTCTTGGAACATTTTGGGGTTGGTCCAATCCAGCATCTTGCAGCTATCGTACTGCTCCACAAACGCCATAAAACCCTACTGCTGTATGAGTATCGGGAATAGAACTAAAGGGCCATTCCGTATTCTGGCAGAGCTGGCTTCGCCCCAAAACACGACGCCGAACTCCTTTATTAACGCATCCTGGTTTATCGCCTTGTCTACACAAGTCAGCCAGTCTGGAGGATAATTCAATTGAACTATACAACTATATTCTTTCTGGCATTGTTTAAATCCAGATTGTAATATCTATTGACGTTGCGGTAGTGCTCTTCGATGCATTGGATGCCCTCTCGGGGCCCGTTGCACAAACACCAGGCCCAAGGATCAAGATGTGCCGTGACAACTTTGCCTTTGACATACTGAAACTCAAAGAGCTGAAATTGGTGACATTTTGAAATATTAGGCAACTTGTGGGAAGGGTACTTTTACTATTAACATATCGCCTGACCACGCAGAATCCCTGCAGTAAGTTAGGGACCCATTGTAGTACCTCCCGTGTATGGTGACATGTACGTCTGGTTTATTTTCACTAGATGTTATCTTTCCACCCGGTAGTTTGACATTGTACATCTATTGACGTGGAAGTATTTCAATTTCACATCTTGTGACCTTTAAGAGGTCAATAACCTTTATATACTATTCTTGAAAACACCACTTTCATGTAACCCAAGTCTATGCCATATCAATATCTATAGGTCTTCAAGCCATTACAATACGTTCAGATAGTATTTAGTCCGGGAGCCCAGCCAGGTTTAATCATAATTTTGAGTGCAAAAGGTTTGAAGCGTGGGATATGTTGGGGTGACTGGGACAACTGCAAAATGGGTTTTCTTAAGTTTGGCGAGTGGTGCGTTGGGTGGGGGGAGCCCCTGACAGACCCCCCAAAATTCGATTTAATCATAATCTTGAGTGCAAACATAATTTCTTCATGAGTCGAAAGTTTATCGTGTACTGAATAGGATTTGTATACTTAAGAACAATATAATTGGTGCTAAGTACACTTAAGAAGGTCTTTAATTAGTGCTAATTACACGTTTAATCATAATTTTGAGTGCAAGAATAAAACAAGTGTCAATGTGTAGCTGACACCTTAGTGGAGCAAAATCCGCCACTTAAGAAAGTTTCAAGTGGTGCCATCCCTAATTAAGAAAGGGTCAAAGGTTATCATAAGTCATTAAACACCAATAATTCTAACGTTGAGTGCAACTTGCATTTATGTGTATATCAACAGGTTATCATAGACCGATCACTGATCACAAGCTTAAGAACATGATATATAGTGCAACGTCTAATTAAGAAGGTCTCTAATTAGTGCTAATTACACGTTCAATCATAATTACGAGTGCAATAATAAAACAAGTGTCAATGTGTAGCTGACACCTTGCTGAAGCAAAATCCGTCACTTAAGAAAGTTTCAAGTGGTGCCATCCACAATCAGAAAAGGGGAAAAGGTCATCAGAAATCAATAAACACTATTCATCACTATTATAACGTTGAGTGCAACTTGCATTTTGTATATCAACAGTTTATCATAGACCGATCACTGATCACAAGCTTAGGAACATGATATATGGTGCAAAATTCAATTAAGAAGGTCTTTAATTAGTGCTAATTACACATAATGTGCCATAAAAACGTTTTAATGTGTACCTTACCCGCACAAAAATGATGTTGTTGGTTGTGGGGGGGGGGGGGGGGGGGGGGTTGGGGGGGGGGGGGGGGGGGGGGGGGGGGGGGGGGGGGTAGAGAAGGGAAAATTCCAATCCGGCTCCGCATTATAGTGGCAACCAAGTTACTATAGATCAGCGCAATTGGCATAATATCTAACGGGTGACACGGCGGAGCTCAGATTTTAATGTGCTTAATGAGTCCAATGTTTGCAATTGTTCGGGCAGATTATTTCAAATATTTGCACCGCTCACAGCGAAACTTGTGGCGTAGCATTCTTTTTTGGCGAAAGGAACTGTCAGTGCCGTGTGGGTTGATTGCCTTGTTTCGCGAATAACGGTAATTGGTGTGAAACTATTAATTTGTCATGTACAAAGAAGTCATTTTGTTAAGACTTTTGAAGACAAGAATAGCCTTTTTTGACTTAGCCTAATTAAGACGAGCAAACATATAATCTAAAGAGGCTAAGAAGGTACATTTAAGGATTATTCGCGCGGCTATTTCGAGACATTCAAATATTATCGTGAGATATGTACCTTCCTCTTCACACAGTACAACAATACTCTAATGTTGGCATAACTAAACTTACAAAATGTGTGTGTAGGCTGTGTTTAGGAACATAATCACGGATTATGTTTAAATTTAGATACAACAGCTTTCCTTACGTATTCGACATGTGGGCCCCAACTTAATGCTCATCAATAACTACGCCCACACATTTACAGGATCTCACGTGTTCAATTAGACTTTCACTCAGCAATGCATACATTATGTTTAAAGGTTGATTACACCATTGGTAATTGCTTTATTTATCATAAATTGGTGGATTTTGGGGGCTGTATTTTATAGTCAATATCGTTTAACTGACCTGTCTGAAGTTTTACAGTCATGGATCCTGAGAAAAGCAAAAACAAAAACGGCGTTCGTTTTCAACCGGCGTCGGGCAGTGGTTCTTATGTTGTTCTTGTTTTGTTAGATTCACCGTCCGGCGATCGTGTTTTTTGTATATAAAATTATTTTTTTGGAACAATTACAGGACATCTAGCGCAATACTTTTGCTGGATGCCTGCAATTGTTATTTATTATCAAATAAGTAAAATATTTCTTAATAATTCGGTAGTCATTGTGTTCGATATCCGCAAATAGTGTATACTACCTTTAAGTCAACATTGGATATTTTCTGCCAATAAGCAGGGTGCATCAGGAAGAAAATTTCTCGATATCGGGTCAGAAAATTCCAACGAAATTTTCGGCGTTGACCCACCCACCCTTACGGATATTTTTTTTTGAAAATGATATCCGGATGCCATACCCACCCCTTTTACGGAATATTTTTTTTTCATTTCATTAACTGGAGTTCGGACCCACCCCTTTAACGGGACTGATATTTTTTTCATTTCACCAACTCAAGTTCGGACCCACCCCTTTAACGGGATATATTTTTTCATTACACCAACTGAAGTTCGGACCCACCCTTTTCACGGGATATTTTTTTTTATTTCACCAACTGCAGTTCGGACACACCCCAACTCGCCCCAACTGGAGAAAATAATGCAATCTCTTTCAGACTCGAATTTGCAGACTTCATCCCCGGCGCCCGGCGCCAGTCTCAGTCCGCATCCGGTCCTCAGTTCCTCGGAGTCCAGCGTACTATTATCTTCACTTTCGTTTTCAAAGATTCAATGTTTCCGAGTTGGAAAATTCGACAATTACCTGCAATTACCCGTAAATTACGCCGGTTGTCGCTCTTCATTCAGAATGCGGCGGCCGCATATTAAGAATAGGATCGTTGCCGACACTGACACCGTGAGAGCAGTCAAAACGGACTTGAAATTGAGAATGCCCGTAAGTTTTTTATTTTTTCTCGATTGAAAATTCGATCACTGACGCTGTCACTGATCACGAAAATTTTAACAAAATGCTTGAAAATGGCGAAAAATGGAGTGAAATATTTTTTTGTAGTTCAAGTCAGGTGTTTTGACCCACCTTTTTTGTTGAATTTTCTTTTTTTTTCATTCCAAAATCCAGTTAGACCCACCCCTTTTTGCAAAATTTTCTGGCGCCAGAAAAGTCTGCCGCGAGGCCTGTTAGACCACCCCACCCCACACCTGATATCGAAATTTTTTTTTACTGATGCCCCTTGCAATAAGCATACATTTAGTTTTGGTGGCGTTTATAGCTAGCTTGTTTCTTACGCACCAGTTGTGAAAACTAGTAAGAGCTGTATTTGAGGAGCTTCACATATTGATATGGAGTCATCAGCTTACATAAGTTGCAGTTTGGGAATATAGAAAATGGAAGATCACTAGTATAAACAATGAACTAGTATCGACCCCTGCGGAACACCAATGTTTACGGACATGGTGCCGCCAATATTTACAGACTGACTGCGATCACTTATTTACGACTTTAATAAACCAATTAATTACAGAAGATGACATGTTAATCTTTTTTAGTTTCTCTGGTAAGATTTCATGATTAACACAATCAAATACTTTTCTGAGATCTATAAACACATTGCCTGTAACTTCTATATTATCCATGGCCTCAACACACGTTTGTTAAGTCGTGCATGGTGCTTTCAGTTGAGTGCAGGGGTCTAAAACCTGACTGGCAACTAGGAATCAGATTGCTGTCATCAAGGTAGCTATATACCGATGTGCGCACCTACCGGTATCTTTCAAACAATTTTGAGATAATTGGCAGTAAAGAAATAGGCCGATAGTTACCTGTACTACATTTATTTCCTGCATGTTTCCAATTTTTAGGGTATCGCTCATATCTTATAGACAGGTTAAAAATACCAGTTAAAGATTTAATGATATAGGCCAAAGGTGAAACAATTTTGACAATTTTAACACTAAGGCCATCCAGAGCTGTTGCTTTTCCAACCGACATAGATTATATTTGCTTTTGAACAAACTCTTATGTAACATTAGGTACTACGCATTCTTCATCAAGTGAATCATTAAGGGAGGTGGCAGTATTGTCATCTTGTCTAACTTTAACGTATTACATACTTACACCCTTTCGTGTTTGAGAGGGTACAGGCAATTGTAATCAACTTCATCACTGTTTGTGATATTTTGTATGTGGTGGGTTTTGTTCCTGCGTTTGGTAAAGTACATGTACACTTTGACGCTCGTTTTATGATTTCAATTATCATTCTAATCATTTATTAATCAGACATTTTGATCGGACATTGCGGTGTGTAATCAGTGTTTAGTCCACAATAAACGGTTGTTCTTTATTGGTGTTCAGTTTATACCCCTGGTGACCTTTGACCCTTTCTTAATTAAGGATGGCACCTCTTGTAACTTTCTTAAGTGGCAGATTTTGCTCCAGCAAGGTGTCAGCTACACATTAACACTTGTTTTATCCTTGCACTCGTAATTATGATTAAATGTATAACTAGCACTAATTACAGACCTTCTTAATTAGACTTTGCACTATATATCATGTTCTTAAGCTTGTGATCAGTGATCGGTCTATTATAACCTGTTTGTGTACACATAAATGCAAGTTGCACTCAACGTTATAATTATTGGTGTTTAATGACTTATGATGACCTTTGACCCTTTCTTAATTAGGGATGGCACCACTTGAAACTTTCTTAAGTGGCAGATTTTGCTCCAGTAAGGTGTCGGCTACACATTGACACTTGTTTTATTCTTGCACTCGTAATTATGATTAAACGTGTAATTAGCACTAATTACAGACCTTCTTAATTAGACTTTGCACTATATATCATGTTCTTAAGCTTGTGATCAGTGATCGGTCTATTATAACCTGTTTGTATACACATACATGCAAGTTGCACTCAACGTTATAATTATTGGTGTTTAATGACTTATGATGACCTTTGACCCTTTCTTAATTAGGGATGGCACCACTTGAAACTTTCTTAAGTGGCAGATTTTGCTCCAGTAAGGTGTCAGCTACACATTGACACTTGTTTTATTCTTGCACTCGTAATTATGATTAAACGTGTAATTAGCACTAATTACAGACCTTCTTAATTAGACTTTGCACTATATATCATGTTCTTAAGCTTGTGATCAGTGATCAGTCTATTATAACCTGTTTGTATACACATACATGCAAGTTGCACTCAACGTTATAATTATTGGTGTTTAATGACTTATGATGACCTTTGACCCTTTCTTAATTAGGGATGGCACCACTTGAAACTTTCTTAAGTGGCAGATTTTGCTCCAGTAAGGTGTCGGCTACACATTGACACTTGTTTTATTCTTGCACTCGTAATTATGATTAAACGTGTAATTAGCACTAATTAAAGACCTTCTTAAGTGTACTTAGCACCAATTATATTGTTCTTAAGTATACAAATCCTATTCAGTACACGATAAACTTTCGACTTGTGAAGAAATTATGTTTGCACTCAAGATTATGATTAAATCGAATTTTTGGGGGTCTGTCAGGGGCTCCCCCCACCCAACGCACCACTGGCCAAACTTAAGAAAACCCATTTTGCAGTTGTCCCAGTCACCCCAACATATCCCACGCTTCAAACCTTTTGCACTCAAAATTATGATTAAACCTGGCTGGGCTCCCGGACTAATTACTTCGTCCATCAGGCCGCGGACCACGCAGCTGTCAATAAAAGCGCTCAATCGGCTTGGACCAATTCAGGTACCCATTTTTACTATTGGGTGGAGAGAGGCAACTGTAGTTAGGTGTCTTGCCCAAGGGCACAAACACCATGCTCCCTGAAAACCTGATCGTCCGCTAACATAGGTTCGTTGAGGTCATCATTCTTTGCAGTATTTTGCCGTCTCCTTTCGTGGATCGCGTTATCCCGTTATCTACTGCAGAGAAGACGCACTTTCGACCCATCGTTAAATAACTTTCGACTGGACAAGGGGTGCGCTCGCAATCAGCAACATATGCCGCCTTCCATGTACATGTAGTAGCTGTCGTCTTTAAATAACTTTCCCTTGTCTGCCTGCAGCCCTGGGAACATCTTGGTGAAAGCCAGCATCTTGGAGTTATCGTACTGCTCCACAAACGCCATAAAACCCTACTGCTGTCTGAGTATCGGGAAGAGAACTAGAGGCCCCTTCCGTTTTCTGGCAGTCAAAAAATTGAAGTTCTACGTTGCAAAAACGTCTGGCCTTGAAAGGAGCAAAGCACATCGGCATACTTGGCGAAAAGAGTGGATTTTGCCACTCACAAGTATTCTTCTTATGTTTGTACCTTAATTCATAATTAATTAAGGTACAATAAAACAATTTAATTGAAGTGGATTGGTAAGTTTTATGTTTCCTGCTGATAACTGTTGTCTATGTTTTCTGAATGCTGATTTTTATATTGTGGTTACTGCAGGCTGAATTGTCTATTAGCTTGACCCTGCAACCTCTCAGATGTTGGATGTACAATTAACCTGATCATCAGCAAACATGGGTGTATTGAGGTCAATGTAATTGTTTGCATGCCTTCTCCTTTTGTGACTCGCATTATCCAAACTACTGCAGAGAAGAGATGTTATTGTCATTGTCATGGTGTAAAAGACCTCTTAGGTTATTGTATACGATGAGAGTCAACGCTGCCTGATCGTAGCGATACATGTGCTTGTCGGTTCCTTTTGTTGATGTAGAACTCTTCTCTCCACGCACAATCGACCCATGGCTCGATAATGCTCGTCTAGACAAGGGGTGTGCTCGCAATTAGCAACCGGTCGCCTTCCATGCACATGGAATAGACGTCGTCTTTGAAGAACTTCCCCATGTCTGTCTGTATAGGTTTTGGAAAATTTCTGGGGTTGGTGTAAGCCAGCATCTTGGATCTATCGTACTGCTCCTCAAACTTGCATTGAGAAGTCATACGACAACAACTGCGATGTCTCCACTCTTGTATAAATCACCTCCCGAAAAGGGATACTTCACAAGCCTGAATGCAACCATTTTACAGAAATGACATCCCTCCACTTTCTCAGACAAATATGACCCATTTTCAACCATAGTTATATCAAGTCTGCCCCCTAAAATTTAAGCACCCAAACCAGAGAGTTGATCTCGGCTATATTTACACCAGGCGCGGTTGGAGAGCCAATATTTTAGGGGGGCTAGACCCTTTGCACGTGACGTCAACTTCTAACTTTCGCAGATCAATTATACGTATTTTCCAGATTGGGCTAGACAAAAGGTTGGTTTTTTTTGGTTCTGGTTCCGGATAAGCAGTAAATGATGACGATTATGGCGACATTCTGCACCCTGGACGTTAACAATGTAGGAACGCGGAGGACCTGCTTTTTGTACCATCTCACTTCATATTTTGCCGTATGATCCTTTCGTGGATCGCGTTATCCCGACTACTGCAGAAAAGGGTTTCAACGCACATTCGACGCACAGCCTTGACGCACATTAGATCTATCGTTCGATAATTTTCGACTAGACACGGGGTGAGCTAACAATCAGCAACATGCCGCCTTCCATGCACATAGAATAGCCGTCGTCTTTAAATAACTTGCCCTTGTCTGCCTGCAGCCCCAGGAACATCTTGGTGCAAGCCAGCATCTTGGAGTTATCGCACTGCTTCACAAACGCCATAAAACCCTACTGCTGTCTGAGTATCGGGAAGAGAACTAGAGGGTCCTTCCGTATTCTGGCAGTCATAACTTTGAAGCTCTACGTTGCAAAAACGATTGGCCTTGAAAGAAGCAAAGCACATCGGCATAATTGGCAAAAAGAGTGGATTTTTTTCACTTACAAGTATTATTTTATGTTTGTACCTTAATTCATAATTAATTAAGGTACAATAAAACAATTTAATTGAAGTGGATTTTGCAAAAGTATGGTCTGGGTAGTGGAAATAGACCATGTGTTAAAATGACTGTAAAGTTCCTTCGTCTTGTATCGCTTGGATACACGTGCGTAAACATTTTTGGTTGTCACTGTTAGTAAAATAAAAAATCACAACTTCTGTGATACCCACAACCCAAAGATCTCTAGGGGTTCACGACACAGAATCAACTTATTATAGGTTCACAACCCACCCTGGAGTTCGTTCTGGGGCAGTTAACGAAGTTCGGGGCGAGTTCGGATGAGGTGAATTTGTTTAATAACCGTCACTGCACGGTCAAGTAAAGCAAAGTTAACTTGGTAACACTATTTATACAGTTGCCTTAAACTTCTAACAAGAAAAAATAAACCCGAATAAAGTCCCAACGATAACAGTTTGACGTCCACGCCGCGTGAGTCCGAAAAACAAGATGGCTGACTGGGCCTCGCTAATTTGCATAGGGCATAGTTCAGAGGGGACTACAGGTTCATATCTTACCTCATGGAATTGATTCCTACCATTGCACTCATAGACACTTATTATTTGTTTACCTGCCCACACAAAAGTGCAGTAAGTTCTTTTGCAGTTCACAGAAAAATTGCCTACCGATATAATTACAAAATCCTTTTTAAAAGTGATGACAGGACTAATATTCTGCCTGAAATGATTTTTGATTGAGAAGGCATAACAAAGAACTGTATTTGGTTCCAAAATTAGATGCCCGCGGGCACATTGTATATTTTCTTCTTTTTTTTTGTTCTATCCCAAAATTGCATATGGAATAGGTTCATATAGGTGGCCTCAGCCATTGTCAATGTTCATCTTCGTGCACACTCCTGCACCCCTTCACGCCATCTCTTTATCGGTCGGCCTCGTGGTCTTGTTTCACTGCTAATCATGTTGTAGCCTCGGATTGTAGGCTGATCAGCCTCCATTCTAACAAGATGGCCAAATCATTAATATTCACCGACAAAACTGGTTATTTTTGGGTCCTTTGTTCACTGGGAGGCTTTCGAAGAGTTGAACGTGTAATTTTGATCGTTTGAACTGTCCCGGCAACTGTCGGGAGTAGATCGGTGGAGGGTCAAATTATATTAGTTAAACGTTCGCTCGTTTTGCTGGGTATTTGCTTGAATGTCGACAATGTTATGGTGCGTCCCTGTTGATTTCGCCTTAATACCTGGATCTCCTCTATCCGGCTGCCTGATAGTTTCGTCGTCTCCGGTATAGATTCACCCTCGGCGTTATAGATGTTGAGGTATCGGTCTGATCTTCTGGTGCCTTCGACGCAGTGCATGGTACAGATGCGCTGGTCTTTGGTCTCTTGGCAGGCTGCTCTGTAGCATCCATTGCCTTTATTAGTAGGCTTCTTCGCAGGGGTGTTGCTCACCTTCTTAATATTCTTTTTAGGAGTTTCGCTTACCTTGTTCTGGTGGCCCTGTTGTGGCGAATGTCTTGTTTGCGCCTTCAACTCTAGTTCACTGCCCTGCCTTCTTTGATATCGGGACTCATACGTCTCTCCCAGGATCTTGCCCACCTCGCTCACATCCTCAGGGTGTTGTCGCATATATATTGTTCTGTTGACCACATCTTCCACGCCAGTAGTACACTCTGGGACCGTGCTCAACCGTTACATGTCTGTCTAAGCTTTGCTTAGGAAGCAGAATTCGGCACTCCAGGCATCTCACCTCGGCCCTCTCTGGTGTGCCACGAGACTTCCTGTCCTTGCAGTGGTATCTTCCCATTGTTGTTTTCTCACTGTCCTTCGTAGGTGAAGAATATACAGTGATTACCTATGCTGCCATCACAAAATTCATGTTGGGAAAATGTGGGTTGTGGGGGAGCTCTCTCACACTTGCAATCTGTCATTGCTCTCCAATGCTCTGACGTTTTCTGCGGTGCCAGACGGTCCTTCAATACTGGGACGATTTCGTTTGGAATTATTTGTATCTGTAGAATCATCGCCTTCCGTCCTCGCCTCCACCTTCTCTTGTTGACTATAGGGCTCTAGTGCAACGAATACTGCCGGCTGACTCTCACGTACGAAATTTCACTAATCGGATCTTGTCCTGGATCGTGCTGTAGGCTACATTGTAGGCATACAGAGGATGACTGTTCTCCGGCCTTGGTGATTTAGCTGTGTTACATCTGCTGGAATATCTGGATCATACCCCAGACGTATACATTGAAGAGTCCTAACATATATAACATTGTTTGCTACTTAAGCTTATTATTCTTGTAAGCTGTATATGTTTACGAGCCTGCATATGTAACCTTCTTGCTATACTTGATGTAAGCTTATCAGTCTCGTGAGCTATACATTATGGGCTGTAACTACGAAAGCTGTTTATCTTTATACGAGTGTAGCATATAGACGTGGATAAATCCAAGTTACACGCGTCTTCCTAAACACCTGAATTAAACAGCTCTTACTAAATATCTTAAATGGTTGTTTAGTTATCCTCGTGTAACTTAGACAGTCTAAACTTATTGACCGTGGATCCTATTGTTAATTACATTGTAATATAGAGGATTGCGCAACAGTATGAACATACGATAGGCCTCAGTAGATAAATCTTCAGCAGGTCTTTACTTAGATACTTTACAGCCTGAGCCATATGGCTGATACCAAAAGGCAACGCAGTGACAGTTTCACTACTGACGAAAGGATGGCTCTCGTTGAGTCTCGTTGAGGCCATGAGGAACTTTAATTTAATTATTGCTGACAAACGATGTGACACTAAAGCCAACCAGAAAAAAGCTGATGCCTGGAAAGCAACACTTCAGAAATATCCATCTCGTTTCCTGACCGTAAAAGCCAATCTGCTATAAGGACAACAAAGAATTTGGTGTTCTAAATACAATCCGAGAAGTCCAAGTCAATCGTTCAACGTGTCTTTGCTAACTCTGAAACGTCTGATGAAATGTTCCTCGTCATACTCTTCTAAGGGATTCACCTTGTCCCTAAAAACTCTTGGTGCCCGTTGGTGTTGAAGACCATGACGATTTTCTTGTTAGTTGGCCTCCTCTTGTGCAGTTAAGAAGATTTGAAGCGCATCCATCCTGTCCACCTTTCTACCTTTCTGTGTACATACGAAAGCTGTTTAAGCCATTAGATGCGTATAAATTAGTAGTCACTGTTTAAACCTGGTGTCTAACTTTAAACAAGTACTACAAAGCTTGTTTTAGGTTAGCCGCGTTTAAATGACCATTGGAGTTAAACATGTGTTTATAACAAACAATTGCAATTCTTAAACATGGTACGGGGGTTGTTTAGTGAGTTTTCTGAGCCATTTAGAAGCCAGATATGTACACAGAAAGGTAGAAAGGTGGACAGGATGGATGCGCTTCAAATCTTCTTAATTGCACAAGAGAAGGCCAACTAACAAGAAAATCGTCATGGTCGCCAACACCAACGTGCACCAAGAGTTTTTAGGGACAAGGTGAATCCCTTAGAAGAGTATGACGAGGAACATTTCATCAGACGTTTCAGAGTTAGCAAAGACACGTTGAACGATTTACTTGGACTTCTCGGATTGTATTTAGAACACCCAATTCTTTGTTGTCCTTATAGCAGATCGGCTTTTACGGTCAGGAAACGAGATGGACATTTCTGAAGTGATAGCTTTCCAGGCATCAGCTTTTTTCTGGTTGGCTTTAGTGTCACATCGTTTGTCACCAATAATGGAATTAAAGTTTCTCATGGTCTCAACGAGAGCCATCTTTGTTCAGCAGTGAAATTGTCACTGCGTTGCCTATTGGTATCAGCCACATGGCTCAGGCTGTAGAGTATCTAAGAAAAGACCTGCTGAAGATTTATCTACTGAGGCCTATCGTATGTCCATACTGTTGCGCAATCCTCTATATTACAATGTATTTAACAATAGGGACAACGGTCAATAAGTTTAGACTGTCCAAGTTACACGAGGATAACTAAACAACCATTTAAGATATTTAGTAAGAGTTGTTTAATTCAGGTGTTTAGGAAGACGCGTGTAACTTGGATTTATCCACGTCTATATACTACACTCGCATAAAGATAAACAGCTTTCGTAGTTACAGCCCTTCATGTTTAAGTAATACCTTTATCAATGTTCAGTTAATGTGACTAAGTGTCCCTTATAAGCCATGGGTGTGTCACGATCACGCCAGAGCATGTTTTACTCATCACGAGGGACTGGGCATCGCTGCCGCTCTCCAGCCAGACACCCCGGGGCATCGTCGGTGTTTATGGCAGCAGTTTGTTCACTCGAAGTTAGGGTATGATTTTGAGGAATTCTTTTGTCGTGTGTTTAGTTTCTGCGCCTTGACTGGACTAACAAATATTGCCACAACTGTTCACAACAACTGAGGAGAGACTGAGTGAGTTCCAGTTCTTAACAGTTGACACGAAGAAGGAATATTGGAAGGCCCTGGCTTCGTGAATGACTTGAATGAATTTCTGGTTGTTTCCCCTTGTATCTCTGGTCTTAGGCTGAACATGGTTGCGTAGTGGAATGTCGACCAACTCATTTGTCATCTTGTACATAATACCTAATTGTTGTTGTTTTTTCTGTTCTGCAATGTGTCCCATCCCAGATCTTCCAAAAGTTTAATAACAATTCCCGTATCCCTTCGGTAGTTTCCTAGTGCCCAATATCTTGCTGCTTGACTTTGAACTCTTTTAAGTGAATTGATATTCTGCTTTGCTAAGGGTCCCCATGCAAATGCATTATTCCTTGAAGATTTTCAACCCAAGCATCGGAAGGCCTTAGAATCATTACTTCCTGATCACGATGTTTATCGTGAATTTGCCGACAGGTTGGTATTCCATCATTTTTCAGGTAGCCGGCGTCATTCTGCTCGCTCAAAAGCTATGCACATACAGAGTCGGTTAGGCACATAAACCCGTGGTACAACCATGATAAATGTACATCTACGTGTACATTTAACACTGGCTAGGTGAGTGCGACACATTACTAGACTGTTCAACATGAGGCATTACGGTGGTGTTTTACACGGTCTTCGTCTGCTCTGATTTGCGGAGGATATTGCTCAGCATGGTACTTTCTGGCGTAGTATTTCTCAGGATTTTAAAATATATATCCTCCATTAGAAAACACCCTTTGACAACGAGAGTAACTGCTACAATGAACATAAATATTTATTTATGTGAATAAAGCAATAACAACAATTTACTTGATTAGTTCATTCACATCACGAAAATGAATTGTACGTTATATAATGTTATGAATAATATTTTCATCGATTGCACAAAAGAGATTTATAATTCTCTTTTTGCAGTAATAGGTATGACACCTTGCCCGGAATCCCATACCAAACCAAGCCAAACGACGTTTGTCTTCGGTTCCCAGTCACACTTATCTTTGGCTATTAAGAAGCCCAAATCCTCTAAACTGCTTCGGATTGAATCACTCAGCACTTTAGTTTCTTCTCTAGTTGCACTTCCAGCCAAACCATCATCTAGAAACACAGTCAGTCCGCAGCGCACGCGTTAATGAGGTCATATCCGAACTTTGTTTGCACGGCCTATACGTCGCAAATCGGCCACGAGACTTACGCGAGTAATTGCGAGAGTTCGACGGCTTTGTTTTCACGAACTACACGTTGCAAATGAAGCAGAGATTCTTTAAGATGGCGTGGTAAGTGGAAAATGAACTTTTTTTCTGAATCGAATGATATAAAATATGACAAGATTCAGTATGTTTTTGGCAGAAGTTTGTTCACTCGAAGTTAGTGTATGATTTTGAGGAATGTTGTTGTCGTGTGTTTAGTTTCTGCGCCCTGACTGGACTAACAAATATTGCCACAACTGTTCACAACAACTGAGGAGAGACTGAGTGAGTTCCAGTTCTTAACAGTTGACACGAAGAAGGAATCTTGGAAGGCCCTGCAGGCTTCGTGAATGACTTGAATGAATTTCTGGTTGTTTCCCCTTGTATCTCTGGTCTTAGGCTGAACATGGTTGCGTAGTGGAATGTCGACCAACTCATTTTTCATCTTGTACATAATACCTAATTGTTGTTGTTTTTTCTGTTCTGCAATGTGTCCGATCCCAGATCTTCCAAAAGTTTAATAACAATTCCCGTATCCCTTCGGTAGTTTCCTAGTGCCCAATATCTTGCTGCTTGACTTTGAACTCTTTTAAGTGAATTGATGTTCTGCTTTGCTAAGGGTCCCCATGCAGATGCATTATTCCTTGAAGATTTTCAACTCAAGCATCGGAAGGCCTTAGAATCATTACTTCCTGATCACGATGTTTATCGTGAATTTGCCGACAAGTTGGTATTCCATCATTTTTCAGGTAGCCGGCGTCATTCTGCTCGCTCAAAAGCTATGCACATACAGAGTCGGTTAGGCACATAAACCCGTGGTACAACCATGGTAAATGTACATCTACGTGTACATTTAACACTGGCTAGGTGAGTGCGACACATTACTAGACTGTTCAACATGAGGCATTACGGTGGTGTTTTACACGGTCTTCGTCTGCTCTGATTTGCGGAGGATATTGCTCAGCATGGTACTTTCTGGCGTAGTATTTCTCAGGATTTTAAAATATATATCCTCCATTAGAAAACACCCTATGACAACGAGAGTAACTGCTACAATGAACATAAATATTTATTTATGTGAATAAAACAATAACAACAATTTACTTGATTAGTTCATTCACATCACGAAAATGAATTGTACGTTATATAATGTTATGAATAATATTTTCATCGATTGCACAAGAGCGATTTATAATTCTATTTTTGCAGTAATAGGTATGACACCTTGCCCGGAATCCCATACCAAACCAAGCCAAACGACGTTTGTCTTCGGTTCCCAGTCACACTTATCTTTGGCTATTAAGATGCCCAAATCCTCTAAACTGCTTCGGATTGAATCACTCAGCACTTTAGTTTCTTCTCTAGTTGCACTTCCAGCCAAACCATCATCTAGAAACACAGTCAGTCCGCAGCGCACGCGTTAATGAGGTCATATCCGAACTTTGTTTGCACGGCCTATACGTCGCAAATCGGCCACGAGACTTACGCGAGTAATTGCGAGAGTTCGACGGCTTTGTTTTCACGAACTACACGTTGCAAATGAAGCAGAGATTCTTTAAGATGGCGTGGTAAGTGGAAAGTGAACTTTTTTTCTGAATCGAATGATATAAAATATGACAAGATTCAGTATGTTTTTGGCAGAAGTTTGTTCACTCGAAGTTAGTGTATGATTTTGAGGAATGTTGTTGTCGTGTGTTTAGTTTCTGCGCCCTGACTGGACTAACAAATATTGCCACAACTGTTCACAACAACTGAGGAGAGACTGAGTGAGTTCCAGTTCTTAACAGTTGACACGAAGAAGGAATCTTGGAAGGCCCTGCAGGCTTCGTGAATGACTTGAATGAATTTCTGGTTGTTTCCCCTTGTATCTCTGGTCTTAGGCTGAACATGGTTGCGTAGTGGAATGTCGACCAACTCATTTTTCATCTTGTACATAATACCTAATTGTTGTTGTTTTTTCTGTTCTGCAATGTGTCCGATCCCAGATCTTCCAAAAGTTTAATAACAATTCCCGTATCCCTTCGGTAGTTTCCTAGTGCCCAATATCTTGCTGCTTGACTTTGAACTCTTTTAAGTGAATTGATATTCTGCTTTGCTAAGGGTCCCCATGCAGATGCATTATTCCTTGAAGATTTTCAACCCAAGCATCGGAAGGCCTGAGAATCATTACTTCCTGATCACGATGTTTATCGTGAATTTGCCGACAGGTTGGTATTCCATCATTTTTCAGGTAGCCGGCGTCATTCTGCTCGCTCAAAAGCTATGCACATACAGAGTCGGTTAGGCACATAAACCCGTGGTACAACCATGGTAAATGTACATCTACGTGTACATTTAACACTGGCTAGGTGAGTGCGACACATTACTAGACTGTTCAACATGAGGCATTACGGTGGTGTTTTACACGGTCTTCGTCTGCTCTGATTTGCGGAGGATATTGCTCAGCATGGTACTTTCTGGCGTAGTATTTCTCAGGATTTTAAAATATATATCCTCCATTAGAAAACACCCTTTGACAACGAGAGTAACTGCTACAATGAACATAAATATTTATTTATGTGAATAAAGCAATAACAACAATTTACTTGATTAGTTCATTCACATCACGAAAATGAATTGTACGTTATATAATGTTATGAATAATATTTTCATCGATTGCACAAAAGAGATTTATAATTCTCTTTTTGCAGTAATAGGTATGACACCTTGCCCGGAATCCCATACCAAACCAAGCCAAACGACGTTTGTCTTCGGTTCCCAGTCACACTTATCTTTGGCTATTAAGAAGCCCAAATCCTCTAAACTGCTTCGGATTGAATCACTCAGCACTTTAGTTTCTTCTCTAGTTGCACTTCCAGCCAAACCATCATCTAGAAACACAGTCAGTCCGCAGCGCACGCGTTAATGAGGTCATATCCGAACTTTGTTTGCACGGCCTATACGTCGCAAATCGGCCACGAGACTTACGCGAGTAATTGCGAGAGTTCGACGGCTTTGTTTTCACGAACTACACGTTGCAAATGAAGCAGAGATTCTTTAAGATGGCGTGGTAAGTGGAAAATGAACTTTTTTTCTGAATCGAATGATATAAAATATGACAAGATTCAGTATGTTTTTGGCAGAAGTTTGTTCACTCGAAGTTAGTGTATGATTTTGAGGAATGTTGTTGTCGTGTGTTTAGTTTCTGCGCCCTGACTGGACTAACAAATATTGCCACAACTGTTCACAACAACTGAGGAGAGACTGAGTGAGTTCCAGTTCTTAACAGTTGACACGAAGAAGGAATCTTGGAAGGCCCTGCAGGCTTCGTGAATGACTTGAATGAATTTCTGGTTGTTTCCCCTTGTATCTCTGGTCTTAGGCTGAACATGGTTGCGTAGTGGAATGTCGACCAACTCATTTTTCATCTTGTACATAATACCTAATTGTTGTTGTTTTTTCTGTTCTGCAATGTGTCCGATCCCAGATCTTCCAAAAGTTTAATAACAATTCCCGTATCCCTTCGGTAGTTTCCTAGTGCCCAATATCTTGCTGCTTGACTTTGAACTCTTTTAAGTGAATTGATGTTCTGCTTTGCTAAGGGTCCCCATGCAGATGCATTATTCCTTGAAGATTTTCAACTCAAGCATCGGAAGGCCTTAGAATCATTACTTCCTGATCACGATGTTTATCGTGAATTTGCCGACAAGTTGGTATTCCATCATTTTTCAGGTAGCCGGCGTCATTCTGCTCGCTCAAAAGCTATGCACATACAGAGTCGGTTAGGCACATAAACCCGTGGTACAACCATGGTAAATGTACATCTACGTGTACATTTAACACTGGCTAGGTGAGTGCGACACATTACTAGACTGTTCAACATGAGGCATTACGGTGGTGTTTTACACGGTCTTCGTCTGCTCTGATTTGCGGAGGATATTGCTCAGCATGGTACTTTCTGGCGTAGTATTTCTCAGGATTTTAAAATATATATCCTCCATTAGAAAACACCCTATGACAACGAGAGTAACTGCTACAATGAACATAAATATTTATTTATGTGAATAAAACAATAACAACAATTTACTTGATTAGTTCATTCACATCACGAAAATGAATTGTACGTTATATAATGTTATGAATAATATTTTCATCGATTGCACAAGAGCGATTTATAATTCTATTTTTGCAGTAATAGGTATGACACCTTGCCCGGAATCCCATACCAAACCAAGCCAAACGACGTTTGTCTTCGGTTCCCAGTCACACTTATCTTTGGCTATTAAGATGCCCAAATCCTCTAAACTGCTTCGGATTGAATCACTCAGCACTTTAGTTTCTTCTCTAGTTGCACTTCCAGCCAAACCATCATCTAGAAACACAGTCAGTCCGCAGCGCACGCGTTAATGAGGTCATATCCGAACTTTGTTTGCACGGCCTATACGTCGCAAATCGGCCACGAGACTTACGCGAGTAATTGCGAGAGTTCGACGGCTTTGTTTTCACGAACTACACGTTGCAAATGAAGCAGAGATTCTTTAAGATGGCGTGGTAAGTGGAAAGTGAACTTTTTTTCTGAATCGAATGATATAAAATATGACAAGATTCAGTATGTTTTTGGCAGAAGTTTGTTCACTCGAAGTTAGTGTATGATTTTGAGGAATGTTGTTGTCGTGTGTTTAGTTTCTGCGCCCTGACTGGACTAACAAATATTGCCACAACTGTTCACAACAACTGAGGAGAGACTGAGTGAGTTCCAGTTCTTAACAGTTGACACGAAGAAGGAATCTTGGAAGGCCCTGCAGGCTTCGTGAATGACTTGAATGAATTTCTGGTTGTTTCCCCTTGTATCTCTGGTCTTAGGCTGAACATGGTTGCGTAGTGGAATGTCGACCAACTCATTTTTCATCTTGTACATAATACCTAATTGTTGTTGTTTTTTCTGTTCTGCAATGTGTCCGATCCCAGATCTTCCAAAAGTTTAATAACAATTCCCGTATCCCTTCGGTAGTTTCCTAGTGCCCAATATCTTGCTGCTTGACTTTGAACTCTTTTAAGTGAATTGATATTCTGCTTTGCTAAGGGTCCCCATGCAGATGCATTATTCCTTGAAGATTTTCAACCCAAGCATCGGAAGGCCTGAGAATCATTACTTCCTGATCACGATGTTTATCGTGAATTTGCCGACAGGTTGGTATTCCATCATTTTTCAGGTAGCCGGCGTCATTCTGCTCGCTCAAAAGCTATGCACATACAGAGTCGGTTAGGCACATAAACCCGTGGTACAACCATGGTAAATGTACATCTACGTGTACATTTAACACTGGCTAGGTGAGTGCGACACATTACTAGACTGTTCAACATGAGGCATTACGGTGGTGTTTTACACGGTCTTCGTCTGCTCTGATTTGCGGAGGATATTGCTCAGCATGGTACTTTCTGGCGTAGTATTTCTCAGGATTTTAAAATATATATCCTCCATTAGAAAACACCCTTTGACAACGAGAGTAACTGCTACAATGAACATAAATATTTATTTATGTGAATAAAGCAATAACAACAATTTACTTGATTAGTTCATTCACATCACGAAAATGAATTGTACGTTATATAATGTTATGAATAATATTTTCATCGATTGCACAAAAGAGATTTATAATTCTCTTTTTGCAGTAATAGGTATGACACCTTGCCCGGAATCCCATACCAAACCAAGCCAAACGACGTTTGTCTTCGGTTCCCAGTCACACTTATCTTTGGCTATTAAGAAGCCCAAATCCTCTAAACTGCTTCGGATTGAATCACTCAGCACTTTAGTTTCTTCTCTAGTTGCACTTCCAGCCAAACCATCATCTAGAAACACAGTCAGTCCGCAGCGCACGCGTTAATGAGGTCATATCCGAACTTTGTTTGCACGGCCTATACGTCGCAAATCGGCCACGAGACTTACGCGAGTAATTGCGAGAGTTCGACGGCTTTGTTTTCACGAACTACACGTTGCAAATGAAGCAGAGATTCTTTAAGATGGCGTGGTAAGTGGAAAATGAACTTTTTTTCTGAATCGAATGATATAAAATATGACAAGATTCAGTATGTTTTTGGCAGAAGTTTGTTCACTCGAAGTTAGTGTATGATTTTGAGGAATGTTGTTGTCGTGTGTTTAGTTTCTGCGCCCTGACTGGACTAACAAATATTGCCACAACTGTTCACAACAACTGAGGAGAGACTGAGTGAGTTCCAGTTCTTAACAGTTGACACGAAGAAGGAATCTTGGAAGGCCCTGCAGGCTTCGTGAATGACTTGAATGAATTTCTGGTTGTTTCCCCTTGTATCTCTGGTCTTAGGCTGAACATGGTTGCGTAGTGGAATGTCGACCAACTCATTTTTCATCTTGTACATAATACCTAATTGTTGTTGTTTTTTCTGTTCTGCAATGTGTCCGATCCCAGATCTTCCAAAAGTTTAATAACAATTCCCGTATCCCTTCGGTAGTTTCCTAGTGCCCAATATCTTGCTGCTTGACTTTGAACTCTTTTAAGTGAATTGATGTTCTGCTTTGCTAAGGGTCCCCATGCAGATGCATTATTCCTTGAAGATTTTCAACTCAAGCATCGGAAGGCCTTAGAATCATTACTTCCTGATCACGATGTTTATCGTGAATTTGCCGACAAGTTGGTATTCCATCATTTTTCAGGTAGCCGGCGTCATTCTGCTCGCTCAAAAGCTATGCACATACAGAGTCGGTTAGGCACATAAACCCGTGGTACAACCATGGTAAATGTACATCTACGTGTACATTTAACACTGGCTAGGTGAGTGCGACACATTACTAGACTGTTCAACATGAGGCATTACGGTGGTGTTTTACACGGTCTTCGTCTGCTCTGATTTGCGGAGGATATTGCTCAGCATGGTACTTTCTGGCGTAGTATTTCTCAGGATTTTAAAATATATATCCTCCATTAGAAAACACCCTATGACAACGAGAGTAACTGCTACAATGAACATAAATATTTATTTATGTGAATAAAACAATAACAACAATTTACTTGATTAGTTCATTCACATCACGAAAATGAATTGTACGTTATATAATGTTATGAATAATATTTTCATCGATTGCACAAGAGCGATTTATAATTCTATTTTTGCAGTAATAGGTATGACACCTTGCCCGGAATCCCATACCAAACCAAGCCAAACGACGTTTGTCTTCGGTTCCCAGTCACACTTATCTTTGGCTATTAAGATGCCCAAATCCTCTAAACTGCTTCGGATTGAATCACTCAGCACTTTAGTTTCTTCTCTAGTTGCACTTCCAGCCAAACCATCATCTAGAAACACAGTCAGTCCGCAGCGCACGCGTTAATGAGGTCATATCCGAACTTTGTTTGCACGGCCTATACGTCGCAAATCGGCCACGAGACTTACGCGAGTAATTGCGAGAGTTCGACGGCTTTGTTTTCACGAACTACACGTTGCAAATGAAGCAGAGATTCTTTAAGATGGCGTGGTAAGTGGAAAGTGAACTTTTTTTCTGAATCGAATGATATAAAATATGACAAGATTCAGTATGTTTTTGGCAGAAGTTTGTTCACTCGAAGTTAGTGTATGATTTTGAGGAATGTTGTTGTCGTGTGTTTAGTTTCTGCGCCCTGACTGGACTAACAAATATTGCCACAACTGTTCACAACAACTGAGGAGAGACTGAGTGAGTTCCAGTTCTTAACAGTTGACACGAAGAAGGAATCTTGGAAGGCCCTGCAGGCTTCGTGAATGACTTGAATGAATTTCTGGTTGTTTCCCCTTGTATCTCTGGTCTTAGGCTGAACATGGTTGCGTAGTGGAATGTCGACCAACTCATTTTTCATCTTGTACATAATACCTAATTGTTGTTGTTTTTTCTGTTCTGCAATGTGTCCGATCCCAGATCTTCCAAAAGTTTAATAACAATTCCCGTATCCCTTCGGTAGTTTCCTAGTGCCCAATATCTTGCTGCTTGACTTTGAACTCTTTTAAGTGAATTGATATTCTGCTTTGCTAAGGGTCCCCATGCAGATGCATTATTCCTTGAAGATTTTCAACCCAAGCATCGGAAGGCCTGAGAATCATTACTTCCTGATCACGATGTTTATCGTGAATTTGCCGACAGGTTGGTATTCCATCATTTTTCAGGTAGCCGGCGTCATTCTGCTCGCTCAAAAGCTATGCACATACAGAGTCGGTTAGGCACATAAACCCGTGGTACAACCATGGTAAATGTACATCTACGTGTACATTTAACACTGGCTAGGTGAGTGCGACACATTACTAGACTGTTCAACATGAGGCATTACGGTGGTGTTTTACACGGTCTTCGTCTGCTCTGATTTGCGGAGGATATTGCTCAGCATGGTACTTTCTGGCGTAGTATTTCTCAGGATTTTAAAATATATATCCTCCATTAGAAAACACCCTATGACAACGAGAGTAACTGCTACAATGAACATAAATATTTATTTATGTGAATAAAACAATAACAACAATTTACTTGATTAGTTCATTCACATCACGAAAATGAATTGTACGTTATATAATGTTATGAATAATATTTTCATCGATTGCACAAGAGAGATTTATAATTCTATTTTTGCAGTAATAGGTATGACACCTTGCCCGGAATCCCATACCAAACCAAGCCAAACGACGTTTGTCTTCGGTTCCCAGTCACACTTATCTTTGGCTATTAAGATGCCCAAATCCTCTAAACTGCTTCGGATTGAATCACTCAGCACTTTAGTTTCTTCTCTAGTTGCACTTCCAGCCAAACCATCATCTAGAAACACAGTCAGTCCGCAGCGCACGCGTTAATGAGGTCATATCCGAACTTTGTTTGCACGGCCTATACGTCGCAAATCGGCCACGAGACTTACGCGAGTAATTGCGAGAGTTCGACGGCTTTGTTTTCACGAACTACACGTTGCAAATGAAGCAGAGATTCTTTAAGATGGCGTGGTAAGTGGAAAGTGAACTTTTTTTCTGAATCGAATGATATAAAATATGACAAGATTCAGTATGTTTTTGGCAGAAGTTTGTTCACTCGAAGTTAGTGTATGATTTTGAGGAATGTTGTTGTCGTGTGTTTAGTTTCTGCGCCCTGACTGGACTAACAAATATTGCCACAACTGTTCACAACAACTGAGGAGAGACTGAGTGAGTTCCAGTTCTTAACAGTTGACACGAAGAAGGAATCTTGGAAGGCCCTGCAGGCTTCGTGAATGACTTGAATGAATTTCTGGTTGTTTCCCCTTGTATCTCTGGTCTTAGGCTGAACATGGTTGCGTAGTGGAATGTCGACCAACTCATTTTTCATCTTGTACATAATACCTAATTGTTGTTGTTTTTTCTGTTCTGCAATGTGTCCCGTCCCAGATCTTCCAAAAGTTTAATAACAATTCCCGTATCCCTTCGGTAGTTTCCTAGTGCCCAATATCTTGCTGCTTGACTTTGAACTCTTTTAAGTGAATTGATATTCTGCTTTGCTAAGGGTCCCCATGCAGATGCATTATTCCTTGAAGATTTTCAACCCAAGCATCGGAAGGCCTGAGAATCATTACTTCCTGATCACGATGTTTATCGTGAATTTGCCGACAGGTTGGTATTCCATCATTTTTCAGGTAGCCGGCGTCATTCTGCTCGCTCAAAAGCTATGCACATACAGAGTCGGTTAGGCACATAAACCCGTGGTACAACCATGGTAAATGTACATCTACGTGTACATTTAACACTGGCTAGGTGAGTGCGACACATTACTAGACTGTTCAACATGAGGCATTACGGTGGTGTTTTACACGGTCTTCGTCTGCTCTGATTTGCGGAGGATATTGCTCAGCATGGTACTTTCTGGCGTAGTATTTCTCAGGATTTTAAAATATATATCCTCCATTAGAAAACACCCTATGACAACGAGAGTAACTGCTACAATGAACATAAATATTTATTTATGTGAATAAAACAATAACAACAATTTACTTGATTAGTTCATTCACATCACGAAAATGAATTGTACGTTATATAATGTTATGAATAATATTTTCATCGATTGCACAAGAGCGATTTATAATTCTATTTTTGCAGTAATAGGTATGACACCTTGCCCGGAATCCCATACCAAACCAAGCCAAACGACGTTTGTCTTCGGTTCCCAGTCACACTTATCTTTGGCTATTAAGATGCCCAAATCCTCTAAACTGCTTCGGATTGAATCACTCAGCACTTTAGTTTCTTCTCTAGTTGCACTTCCAGCCAAACCATCATCTAGAAACACAGTCAGTCCGCAGCGCACGCGTTAATGAGGTCATATCCGAACTTTGTTTGCACGGCCTATACGTCGCAAATCGGCCACGAGACTTACGCGAGTAATTGCGAGAGTTCGACGGCTTTGTTTTCACGAACTACACGTTGCAAATGAAGCAGAGATTCTTCAAGATGGCGTGGTAAAGGGAAAGTGAACGTTTTACTGAATCGAATGATATAAAATATGACGAGATTCGGTATGTTTTTGGCAGAAGTTTTTTCACTCGAAGTTAGGGTATGATTTTGAGGAATGTTGTTGTCTTGTGTTTAGTTTATGCGCCCTGACTGGACTAACAAATATTGCCACAACTGTTCACAACAACTGAGGAGAGACTGAGTGAGTTCCAGTTCTTAACAGTTGACACGAAGAAGGAATCTTGGAAGGCCCTGCAGGCTTCGTGAATGACTTGAATGAATTTCTGGTTGTTTCCCCTTGTATCTCTGGTCTTAGGCTGAACATGGTTGCGTAGTGGAATGTCGACCAACTCATTTTTCATCTTGTACATAATACCTAATTGTTGTTGTTTTTTCTGTTCTGCAATGTGTCCGATCCCAGATCTTCCAAAAGTTTAATAACAATTCCCGTATCCCTTCGGTAGTTTCCTAGTGCCCAATATCTTGCTGCTTGACTTTGAACTCTTTTAAGTGAATTGATATTCTGCTTTGCTAAGGGTCCCCATGCAGATGCATTATTCCTTGAAGATTTTCAACCCAAGCATCGGAAGGCCTGAGAATCATTACTTCCTGATCACGATGTTTATCGTGAATTTGCCGACAGGTTGGTATTCCATCATTTTTCAGGTAGCCGGCGTCATTCTGCTCGCTCAAAAGCTATGCACATACAGAGTCGGTTAGGCACATAAACCCGTGGTACAACCATGGTAAATGTACATCTACGTGTACATTTAACACTGGCTAGGTGAGTGCGACACATTACTAGACTGTTCAACATGAGGCATTACGGTGGTGTTTTACACGGTCTTCGTCTGCTCTGATTTGCGGAGGATATTGCTCAGCATGGTACTTTCTGGCGTAGTACACTCTAAAAACAGATTGGTTAAAAGACCAACCAATCTAATTGGTTGACCCAATATTGGTTGTTTTTAACCAATGTGTTGGTTAAAGCGTAATGGGCCAGTCACAAATCAGTTGCGATGCGTCGGCGATGTGTAAAACCGGGAAATTTGAACAAAATCTTGAGACAGATCTCACGATTTTGCACCCGTCGGAGGCGCTCTCCGGACGCCTGCGGCTTGTCGCAGATTTTTTTGGCATCGCCACACCCGTCGCGGTCCCCAACTTTGAACTTAAAATTTTAAGATTGCTCGCAAGATTTTTCACCCATTTTGGGCATCCCAGACACAATCTCCGATGACCTACAATGCCCTCCGATTAATCGGAGGCGTCCTCCGAATAATCTGAGACTAGTCGCAAGATTCTGTGTGGGATTTGAAATTCAGGTTGAGATTCAATGTCTGCGAGTGGTCTCCGGCGCCCTCCGACTGAATCGGAGGCGCCCTGCGACGATTCGTACGCTTTCTGTGATCGTCTCCGACGAATCGTACGGTGGAATCGTAGTAAATCGCCGTGTATATAAGGGCGCCTCCGATCGGATCGCTAAAAGTTTGAGACGCTCTTGCTGCAGGAGGCTAATCCCACGATTTTTCGACAAAACCGGGTCAAAATCTTTGAAAAAATCTCAGACAATGTGACTGCTCCACTTTTATTAGGATTATTGCTAGGATTGTTCAAGGATTCTTTATTTTCTACGACGACCCCCGGCCAAAACTAATCCCCGACAGATCGCCGACATTGTGACTGGGCCATAACCAATGCGTTGGTTGTCCGTCAACCAGTCATATTGGTTGAAGGTATCAACCAACCTATTGGTCATTTATAACCAATATATTGGTTGTTCGTCAACCAGTCATATTGGTTGAAGGTATCAACCAATTTATTGGTCTTTTATAACCGATATATTGGTTGTCCGTCAACCAGTCATATTGGTTGAAGGTATCAACCAATCTATTGGTAATTTATAACCAATATGTTGGTTGTCCTTCAACCAGTCATATTGGTTGAGCTTGAAACCAAGGTATTAATCAATCTATTGGTTATTCATAACCAATAGATTAGTTGGCCTTCAACCAGCCATACTGGTTGAGCTTGTATACAGCAACTAACCAATCAGAAGTGAGAAAATTTGTTTTGACAATAGTCGATGTTAAATTGTAGTATTTAGCCCAAAAATGAATTTCTTTGGCCATAATATGTAATTATTCAAACGATTCCATGATTAAATTTAGATTTTTGTGCAAACATAGTGAAAAATTCACATTACATTTTCTTTGCATTCAAATTTTGACTTTTTCATAACAAACTAGCTGTGACTTCGTCGTGGACAAAAAAAGCGAACTATAAAACTAACAACGGCAGTAGCTAAGTTTGTAGTAAGTGTTCAGTTAGTAATATCTAATAGGTTATTATTGTATGTATGCGTATTTGCAGTGTGTAATAAGTTAATTCCATTGGTATTATTTCATTACGCAATTTGTCCACGTAGGAACCAATTACATAAAAACAACCAATATTATTGGTTGTAGCCTAACCATTATCAATTGGTTGAATGAACCAATATTGTATTTTTGAATTTGTTATAACCAATGCGATTGGTTGCGTGTTAACCAATATGAATTGGTTGCAGCCCTACCATTATGTATTGGTACGGTTAGTGCTATAACCAATATGGATTGGTTACGTGGTAACCAATACAAATTGGTTGGAGTCCTACCATTGTGGATTGGTTAAATTAACCAACATTGCATTGGTTGGTGTTATAACCAATATGGATTGGTTAAATAGGTAACCAATATCATATTGGTTATTTTAACCAATATTTTGGTTATCCACATATCTACCAACTGGATTGGTTGAAATCGACCAATATATTGGTTATTTTCAACCAATCTGTTTTTAGAGTGTATTTCTCAGGATTTTAAAATATATATCCTCCATTAGAAAACACCCTATGACAACGAGAGTAACTGCTACAATGAACATAAATATTTATTTATGTGAATAAAACAATAACAACAATTTACTTGATTAGTTCATTCACATCACGAAAATGAATTGTACGTTATATAATGTTATGAATAATATTTTCATCGATTGCACAAGAGAGATTTATAATTCTCTTTTTGCAGTAATAGGTATGACACCTTGCCCGGAATCCCATACCAAACCAAGCCAAACGACGTTTGTCTTCGGTTCCCAGTCACACTTATCTTTGGCTATTAAGAAGCCCAAATCCTCTAAACTGCTTCGGATTGAATCACTCAGCACTTTAGCTTCTTCTCTAGTTGCACTTCCAGCCAAACCATCATCCAGAAACACAGTCAGTCCGCAGCGCACGCGTTAATGAGGTCATACCCCGAACTTTATTTGCACGGCCTACGTCGCAAATCGGCCACGAGACTTACGCGAGTAATTGCGAGAGTTCGACAGCTTTGTTTTCACGAACTACACGTTGAAAATGAAGCAGAGATTCTTCAAGATGGCGTGGTAAGTGGAAAGTGAACTTTTTTTCTGAATCGAATAATATAAAATATTACGAGATTCAGTATGTTTTTGGCAGAAGTTTGTTCACTCGAAGTTAGTGTATGATTTTGAGAATTTTTTTTGTCGTGTGTTTAGTTTCTGCGCCCTGACTGGACTAACAAATATTGCCACAACTGTTCACAACAACTGAAGAGAGACTGAGTGAGTTCCAGTTCTTAACAGTTGACACGAAGAAGGAATCTTGGAAGGCCCTGGCTTCGTGAATGACTTGAATGAATTTCTGGTTGTTTCCCCTTGTATCGCTGGTCTTAGGCTGAACATGGTTGCGTAGTGGAATGTCGACCAACTCATTTTTCATCTTGTACATAATACCTAATTGTTGTTGTTTTTTCTGTTCTGCAATGTGTCCCGTCCCAGATCTTCCAAAAGTTTAATAACAATTCCCGTATCCCTTCGGTAGTTTCCTAGTGCCCAATATCTTGCTGCTTGACTTTGAACTCTTTTAAGTGAATTGATATTCTGCTTTGCTAAGGGTCCCCATGCAGATGCATTATTCCTTGAAGATTTTCAACCCAAGCATCGGAAGGCCTTAGAATCATTACTTCCTGATCACGATGTTTATCGTGAATTTGCCGACAAGTTGGTATTCCATCATTTTTCAGGTAGCCGGCGTCATTCTGCTCGCTCAAAAGCTATGCACATACAGAGTCGGTTAGGCACATAAACCCGTGGTACAACCATGGTAAATGTACATCTACGTGTACATTTAACACTGGCTAGGTGAGTGCGACACATTACTAGACTGTTCAACATGAGGCATTACGGTGGTGTTTTACACGGTCTTCGTCTGCTCTGATTTGCGGAGGATATTGCTCAGCATGGTACTTTCTGGCGTAGTATTTCTCAGGATTTTAAAATATATATCTTCCATTAGAAAACACCCTTTGACAACGAGAGTAACTGCTACAATGAACATAAATACTTAGTTATGTGAATAAAACAATAACAACAATTTACTTGATTAGTTCATTCACATCCCGAAAATGAATTGTACATTATATAATGTTATGAATAATATTTTCATCGATTGCACAAGAGAGATTTATAATTCTCTTTTTGCAGTAATAGGTATGACACCTTGCCCGGAATCTCATACCAAACCAAGCCAAACGACGTTTGTCTTCGGTTCCCAGTCACACTTATCTTTGGCTATTAAGCCCAAATCCTCTAAACTGCTTCGGATTGAATCACTCAGCACTTTAGCTTCTTCTCTAGTTGCACTTCCAGCCAAACCATCATCCAGAAACACAGTCAGTCCGCAGCGCACGCGTTAATGAGGTCATACCCCGAACTTTATTTGCACGGCCTACTTCGCAAATCGGCCACGAGACTTACGCGAGTAATTGCGAGAGTTCGACAGCTTTGTTTTCACGAACTACACATTGCAAATGAAGCAGAGATTCTTCAAGATGGCGTGGTAAAGGGAAAGTGAACGTTTTACTGAATCGAATGATATAAAATATGACGAGATTCGGTATGTTTTTGGCAGAAGTTTTTTCACTCGAAGTTAGGGTATGATTTTGAGGAATGTTGTTGTCTTGTGTTTAGTTTATGCGCCCTGACTGGAGTAACAGACTGGGTTTCTGGTTGTTTCCCATTGTACCTCTGGTCTTAGTCTGAACATAGTTGCGTAGTGGAATGTCGACCAACTCATTTTTCATCTTGTACATCATACATAATTGTTGTTGTTTTCTTCTGTATTGCAATGATCAAAATCTATGCACATACAGAGTCGGTTAGGCACATAAACCCATGGTACAACCATCATGGTAAATGTACAACTACATGTACATGTTCAGGTAGTATTTACCATAACATTGTCAACATTCAAGCAAATACCCAGCAAAACGAGCATCAATGTAACTGATATTTTATTATGAACCTCACATATCAAGCAAGACAGTCCGTGAACAGTTAAAACTGGACAGATATTAATGTGTCTTTACTTATTAAATGCCCGCTATATATTTGCTACGAGTATAGTAAATACGATTGTCTGTTCTGATGCTATTATTTTCAACGACAGGTATTTTGCCCATAAGCACTGGAAGGAGCAAGTAATTTGCATAGCCAATAAATTAAGAGAAAACAGTACTTTGATGAGCCTAAGGACAGTCTGTTACGTTCACTTGAGTTTGCTTTAAAGGGTTCATTTGTTTGGAGAGTGATATTTTATTGTTTTACATTAAGAGTGTATTGTGCACCCATCCCCCCCCCCCCCCACCTTTGGGATTCCCACCCAAAATGTGGGCACTGTCACTTTTGCCAGAGAACAAATCCCCACCCAAGAAATAACATTTCAAAGACAATCTCCACGATACAAAAAAAAAAAATATCCAGCATGCATATACTGTTTGCATGCAGCGTGCCAAAGCGCCAGTGGTTAAAACGTTCGAGACCAAAATCCTCATCATAATTACCAAACGCCTGATGAGTGGGTGGGTTGAAGGGGTGGGGGGGGGGGGGGGGGGTTGTTTGGCTATAATCGCGAATCCATTACGGACATTGGACGCGCTGGATCGTGAGTTCGGTTTCCCCGCGTCAATCCAATTAAGCTATATTAGACAATGGAAGCGGTTATACTTCCATATCTATGCACGTTCCACACAGCGCAACTCGTGCTTCTTCTTCAAGGATGGCCCGCGTCTTTGATATTTGTGTTGGGGTCAGGAGCCGCGTGTATACTACCTGAGCGCGACACGCGTGAGCCTAGCGCAAAAATGAGCCCTCTGGTTATTCTAACGTTAGTGTATTCAGGAAAACATCTTGTTAAACGCCAATGATATAGGGATAAAATCCGGCTTACCGTATCGACCAGAGGCACAAAAAGACTTCCAGTGAATATAGCCATTTCGAATTTGTTTTGTATCACTGTATCAGTCCCAATTTCATGTTTTTCAAAATGTTTGCACCGACTGACCTCTTCGGTGATATGTTGTCAGGGTGACACATTCACACTTGAACAAGCAATTAACCCAACCTAATGTGAGCATGTTAATTCACTTCCGAGTTACAAAATCGACGAGAAAAGTATAACAAAAAACGTTCACAAATCCCCAATAACGACAAACATAGAGCTGTGGTAACACGTTCTTAAAGAGCAAAGAATGGCCGACTTAAAATTACCACATGCAACCATAATATTCACGTTAGATACAAGTTGCAACAATATGGTATAGCCTCGACCCTTCGTAATCTGCGCACCTATAACGCTCGTGCACGCGCGCGTGGTGCAAACGTAAATTAAAGGGATCGTATACGTTTGGTAATTTGAACCCACTGTTTGTTTCAATCTTATACAGTTATAGATATATACCATCAAACTAACCTACACAAATTTCATTTCAAAAGGTGGTAGCGATTTTGAGATATTGCCGAAAATCTGGAGTGGTTATGTCCACGCATGAAGAATAATCTGCATTGGAATACACAGTCTGAGAAACGTCACTGCAGTAACTCTTCTCAGATTCAATTTTGTTGAGACAAAAAGTGATATCTTTTTCTATAACCACAGTACTTCGAAGTGAACAGTTTCTAAAAATGCATTATACTACCCAAAGCTGCTGTACTTCTTACCAAGTAAGTTTGTATTGCCATTAAATTTTGGAGTAATTACCAAACGTACGCGATCCCTTTAAATGCGAATGCGTAGAAATATGACTGCGTGGATTTAGAGGGTCTGACTATACACAAATTGAATGGGGCGAGCCATAGAATCAAGTATTAAAAGCATGACTGAAAACAAATCGAACATTTTCAGGTAAACAGAATCCTGCTGCCACATCTTCTGGTTGTGCACAAACTCTATGGAGAGTTGAGGTCATGTATTTATAACGACTGAGCTTATAGGACAAAAGTGGCGGCAAGATACTACAATTTCCCATTTAAGCAGTTTTTACAGTGTCCAAAAAACGTAAAGATAACTGTTCTTACCTTAATTTTGCAAAATGTGGTCCAGTTTAACCTTCTCGAAGTCAAAGCATGATCAAAGATCGTTCATGTCATGGTCCATTTAGGCGGTATCGTCCGTTTTGTAAGCCTGAGTACGTGCGTGTGCATGACACTGACGTTAACAGGTACATTAATACCTGGCCCACCTTTTACTGTAATAATTGTTCGCGTCACTGCTTCTTTTTATTAGGAGCATAAACGAAGACCGCAAACTGGTACCTGTCCTATTTTAGTCTTTGCCAAAGACGACTGAATTCAATATTAGATTGTGCACGTAGCGTATTATTTCCTCGCAGTGCGCGCATCCTCTTACGGAAAACCTCAGATATTGTCGACAACGGACAGCCTTCTGTTCATTTTTATCACGTGACATTGGCTGCTAACAAACCAATACATTAGAAGCACAATATGAAGCAGAGGACCCCCCCCCCCCCCCCCCCCCCCCCCTCTCTTGTGTTGGCCATTGTGTTCCCGGATTCTCAGAAATAATTTTTTGGTTTTAAGGGGGGGGGTTGTTAGGCAACAATAATGTGGAGTGTGTATATGGTGAAGTGAGGGGATAGGAGGGGGTACCCCTCTGCCACTTATTGTACTGAGTATAGACCTAATAATTCATCAGAAATAGTCAAAATTATTTGGTCTGGGAACCAGACTATGTTGGCATAACTTTATGTATTCGACAACGGAAAACATATAGTAGCGCAGGGTAATTTGGTGGCTAATATTCTGCTGGTATTCTTTTTCAGAATGGATAGCATAAAATAATAATAATAATAAATGGAGGTTAATCATCCATATACTGGCAGCTGATATAAGCTGAATAAGGCGTGTAAGTTGACCTCGGTATTGTACGAGACTGTACGACAAACTGAACTTTTGGGCACATCGAATTTATTGATTCATTTATTTATTTCTCATATTTATTCAGGGTATAACCTATCCACCATATGGTGGTCTCCCATAGGGCCTTGACTTAAAAACAATACACAGTATACAATAACATTATAATTAAAAAGTGAATTAAAAAGTAAAACGTAAACGTAGGTTAAGATAATTACAAAAAGAAAACAAAAAATATGAGTTAAAAGGTTACGTAGAAGTAAAAACCTACGAAAAGCAATAAAACAGGGTTAAAGAAAAACAACACCAACATAGAAAGCTCACAATAATGAATTTAAAACACATTTTAAAAATATGGACGTCCTCGATTGAGTTCGTGTACAAAACCAATGAAAGCCGTCGGAAAAAAAGTACAAACAAAGGAAATTATGGAGAGGAACAAAAGAAACTTCTCGATTTACACCATAAACAAACGTTGATGTACGTGTGTTTATAGGTCTGTCCACTCACTCCGCACTGGATCCGCGCCTTATATCTCATTATACCAGCTAAATGTCACCTATTAGGTTGATTCGCTAGGCACTTTACGATTAATAATTAATACGACTGCGTTTGTTATTGCATGTCCTGCGTGTACTGACTTGGCACGCAGTGAGCTTTTCTTCAATCAAATTATATTAAAGCAGAGGGGGGGGGGGAGGTGGTTATAATTAGATAAAATCCCGCGACGAGGTTTTTATTAAAGAGATTCAACCATTTGTACGGTACACGCGTGTACATGGAAGTGAGCATAATATTTCGCATGAGTAGAGGCGGCTATACTGTAAACATCATTCCATTAACCTCTTCAGTTAGTAAAATGTTTTCTAGATGAATTTCATCAATAACAAAAGTCAATCAATTTAGCATGGGGCCGGCTCAAAATGTTTTGAATGGAATTCTGACTTGCATTGATCATTCAAACATGTAAAATAGTCGTTCGGTTTCATTTGAGCATATTCATAAATATTATGTGCCCGCCTTCGTTGTTGTAATAATTTTCATTTGTATAAAAGCTAAAGGTTTCGATCAATAGATTTCATGTGGAGTATCATTATCATTACAGTATCATTACACTTACAAAACGTAGAACCCACATTACACCTGTTCTGCACTCTCTCCATTGGCTACCTGTTCATTTCCGTATTGTGTTTAAATTACTTTTACTTGAGTTTCATTGTATTCATGGTTCAGCTCCAACATATAATACTGATTTGATTGTGCATTATAATCCTCCTAGGCGCCTTCGTTCTTCAAATACTACCTTACTTGTTGTTCCTAAGTGTAATACTTCATGGGGTGATCGGTCATTCGCACATGCTGGTCCCTCACTCTGGAATAAGCTGCCACAGGATATCCGCAGTATTTCCTCTGTTCAAAATTTCAAAATTGCTCTAAAAACTCACCTGTTCGAACTAGCTTTCATGTAAATCCAGACTTGTCGTTATGTTTGTCTTTTGTTTTTTGTTGTTTCCTTCTTGCGCCTTGAGCATCTTATTAGATGGAATGGCGCATTATAAATACTCGTTATTATTATTATTATTATTAATCATTATTATTACTTTGGCTTGGCTACTAAGGTTTTAAAAAATATTGGTATTATGAATCGATTGAAATAGGTTCTTCCCAGTAATGTTTTATTAACTTTTTATAATTCGTTCATACTCCCTTGTCTGGGTGGTTCAATTTCACAACATAATAAATTATTTACAAAAAAGAGTTGTCCGTATTATTTTTAAAGCAAGTTACCTGGATCACAAAAACTCCTTTATTTGTCAATGTGAACTTGCTTAAGTTGATTAATATTTATTACTTTAATCTTGGCTTGTTTATGTACAAACAAAATACAAATTTATTTTTACTCAGATGTTTTTTACTCAGATGTTCATTATTATGTAACCGGAAGTACATCTCGGAAACGTTTGTATCAACATTTTAATCGTGCATCCTTATTTAACAATAGTCTCCAACAACGAGGAACCACATTTTGGAATAGTCTGACGGGTGATGTTAAGCAGTCTTGTTATGGTAACATTTTTTGAAGAACAAATTTAATTTGCTCAATGATGATAATTAATTAATTAATTAATTAATGTATTATTCGGCCTGATCTCCTGCAGGAGTAAATGTTTGGTGTAGTCATTGTATGTTGTCCGTGGTTTGTGTCTGGGTTGGGAGAAAAGGGAGGGGAATAGAAACATGAATACAAGCTCCGGCTTCTTCTTGTTCCCTAAATGTTGACATGTTTTTGTTTCCACTCAGTTTAATGTTCCTATTATCATTTAAACTGTTTATATTTAAATTGTGTGATTATTTAATGGTCTTTTGGTTGCCAACATTGGAATAATGTGTGAATAAACTTAAACCCCTCTGGCTCTGCGCATAATATCTCTTAATACAAGCTCAAGTTCCCCCATTAAGTTGATTTGCTGGGCACATTAAGTTTAATAATGAATACGACGGCGTTCGTTAATGCCCATTTTAAAAGCATATTCATGCCCTGCGTTTACTGACTAGGCACGCAGCGAGCTTTTCTTCAATCTAATTATATTAAGGCGAGGGGGGAGGGGGAGGGGGGAGGGGGGGGGGGGGGGGGGGGAGGGGGGAGTAATGAGATACAATCCCACAACGAGGTTCAACAATTTGTACGGTACACGCGTGTTATGCGTCCCAGAAGCATATTATTTTGCATGAGTAGAGGCGGCTATTATATGCTATAAACATCATTCTATTAACCTCATCTACCTCTTCAGTTTTATTAATATGTTTTCCCGATAAATTTAATTAATTTACCACGGGGCGCACTAAAGAGTGGGTCCACGTAAATGTTTCATATATTGTCTTCGGCAATTTTTGTTATATTTGTTGATATGAAATAATAATAATACTAATAATAATGAAACATTTATATAGCGCATAATGTGGACTCATTTCTATGCGCTTCACAATTAAATTCATATAATATCAAACATAAATAATTAAACTACACAAATAAGCAATTAAACAATAAACGCTACAAAATTTACATAATATGGAACAATATTGGGCACTTAAAGGGAGAGCATGAATGTTTTGAGAGCACGTTTGAAATTGTCGACAGATGATGCATTTCGTATGTGGAGAGGGATAGAGTTCCATTTTCGTGCAGCTATAGTGCCATAGGCACGTTCCCCATAGAATGTAGTATTGGTCCTAGATATCTGGAGAAGGTTCTGGTTATTGGAGCGAAGCGTACGGGTTGGGTTGTATTCCTTGATAAGATCTGAGATGTAGTGAGGAGATATTTCATTGAGGGATTTGTATACTAGAAGCAGGATCTTGAACTGGATACGGAGGTGAATTGGAAGCCAGTGCAGACGGTAGAGGATGGGTTTGATGTGCTCTTGTTTGCGAGATCTAGTGACAATCCCTGCGGCTATGTTCTGTATGCGCTGGAGTTTGTTAATTTGTGTATCTGGAAGACCCCCCAAGAGTGCATTGCATGTATCTAGCCGGGATGTGACATATGCGTGGATAAGCATCTCTGCAGTAGTTTGGTCCAGGTGATCGCGAATCTTGCCAATCTTGCGGATCGCTCCCATGGCAGCTTGACAAGTCTTTAGCCGTGTTCCCATTGGACTTTTTCTTCTGCGGCCACGCGGAAACTTACCGCGGCATTCCTTAGCGTGAATCTACCGCGCGTTCCCACCTGGACTTATATTCCGCGACGGAACGGTTCATTCGCTGTTCGAGACTGGCAGAATGTCACACATTGCCGGCGCTGTGCACAGTCACCTTTGACCTATGCGGGATATGACGTGCCTGTGACGTATTTTTCGCGCGCTGGATTCGTCGGCCACGTCAACACGTCAAATGTGCCATGTTTCTACTAGTCAAGTAACGAAACTGCAGCAACTGGACGAGATTGAAAAAAGCGCTGACCGTATTGCATCCTACACACGGTAATTCCTACACACGCTGCGTACGGTACATACCACACCGCCATCAATGCAAACGAGACAGGGAACTATACCATTTTCGCGCGAGTTCTGTGTATAGTTGTGACGCAGGAAGTGTTGTTTGCATAGCGTTTTACAGCGTGGTCGCGGTAGTTTTACAGCGCGGAGCGTTCCCATTGGACTTTTTAGCGGCCCTGATAATTTACCGTGGCTGCGCGGAAGTCTCCCGCGACCTCTTTTGGCCTGTTTTTTTTACATCACGGTCGCGGTAAATAGACAGGGAGGTGTGTTTACCGTGCGTTCCCATTGGATTTAATTTTGTCGTTCTAAAGAAAAGTCGCGGTACTCTAACAAAATTAAGTCCAATGGGAACATGCCTTTAGTCACCTGGGCCGACATGGTCAGGTGTTCGTCCATTTTTGCACCAAGGTTACGAACCACGGGAGAACTGTTTATTTCGTCACCCCCCATCTGTACTTTGGCGTCTAAGCTATGTTTTGGCACAAACTTGGAAGTAAGGTGGAGTACTTCTGTCTTGGCATCATTCAATGCGAGCTTGTTTTGTGTCGACCATATTCTGATGTCGTTTAGGCAGGCATTCATATCAGTAATGGCTTTGTCACGGTCAGTAGAGTCAAAGATGGAGTAGATCTGGAAGTCATCTGCATACAGCATGGCATTAAGACCATGCGCGCGGATAATGTCTTCTATCGGTGTGACGTACAATGTGAACAGAAGTGGTCCGATAACAGACCCTTGTGGGACGCCGCGGACATCAAGGACAGGCTTTGAATAAGAGTTTCCAATCTTGACAGTATGGCTGCGTTCATAAAGATAAGAGCGTATCCAGTTGAGAGCTGTTCCAGCAAATCCAAATCGCTCCGCAAGTCGCTCAATCAGAATTTCATGATCTATGGTGTCGAAAGCTGCCGAGAAATCCAAGAGTACTAGAACTGCTTCTTTCCTTTTATCAAATGCTGAGAGGATGTCATGCTGTACACTGACCAGGGCTGTCTCCGACACTGTGATGTGGTCGATATGCAGACTGTGTCTTGGCGTATAAGTCATTGTGGCTGAGGTGTTCTTGGACCTGGATGACAACAGCCTTTTCCATAATCTTGCTCACGTAACTGATGTTCGAAATGGGGCGGTAGTTTGAAAGTGATTGTAAAGGTGCATTATTGGACTTCAATCGGGGAGCCATGATAGCTTTCTTCATCGTCGATGGAACTACACCTGACTGGAGGCTGATGTTTACAATAGACGTAATTGTACTTTAAGGCTCAGGTAGGCATTCCTTAAGGATCGAGGCCGGAATGGCATCCAGTTCACAAGATGATGTCGAAGCAGTCTTGATGATTCGTTCTATATCGCACTCCTGAGTTGAACTCTTCAAACTGAGGACAGGCAGGCCTGGTAATGTCTACTGTCAGTACGCCTTCTGTTTGCAGGTCTAGCCGATGTCGGAGAAGCTGGATCTTCTCCTGGAAGAAATCTGCGAATTCGTTTGCTAACGCTGTTGGGCTCTCGTGGTTCGGAAGGACTGTTCTCTCTCGTGGTGATGTTAGTTGATCTATAATGTGGAAGAGTTTCTTCTGGTCAGAGTCAAGAATCTTGTTCTGAAAATATTGCACCCTGGTGTCCTCAAGGAGACTGTTGTATTCTGTGCATTTGGCAGCATATAGTTTTTTATCAGTCTGCAGGGATGTTTTGTTCAACTTCCTTTCAAGACGTCGGCGTTCTTGTTTCACTCGTCGCAGGGCATCGGTGTACCAAGGGGCATTTGGTCGGATAATTACTTGTCTCTCAACAAGCGGTGCTGCTTTATCCATAATCTTGCAAAGATCTTGATTGTACTGGACAGCCAGTAATTCAGGATTTTGTGTTGGTTCCAGGATTAGCGAGCATGAAGAGATTTCCTGGCGGATCGAGTCCATATCCACCGTCTTCATGGCTCTGGATATTACAGTTTTCCGTATTGGACTTGGTCAAGCCGTTTGAAGATGACAGGTAACGGCATGGTGGTCTGAAGGCAAAGAGTTTGTGGTTGACACGTTCGATACAAGGATATCGTCTGCACGAGAGATGATAAGATCTAGCGTATGGCCACTGTTGTGAGTTATGCAGTTGACATGATTAACGAGTCCCATTTCTCCCAAGAGGTTTCGAAAGGTCAGTGCATGCTGGTTGTTCTCGCTGTCTACATGGAAGTTGAAATCACCAGCTATTAACACTTTTACATTGGCTGACTGGATAATTTCCAAGAATGACGACAATTCTTGGAAGAATATTGTTAAAAAAATTAAAAGAAATGCAACATTTTAATACCAAATCGATTATAATTACCATTACAAAGAATCATCATTGCCCTTACTTGAGAAAAAAATTAAATGTTTTAAATGTCATCCTTATGCTATTTTTAGAACATGCGTTAAAGCATGCTTTTAGAACTTGTAAAAATGAAATGTTTACACTATTTTGTTCCTCAAAAAGTCAACTTGCCAGGGGTCTCTGTGATTAGAGCCAACATTGTTCTTTCCATATCTTGTGAGTAAAGTTTTGGGGGTTGTATCCTCTTTAGGCAATACTGCATAAACAATGGTAATTTTCCCCAAAAACTGTGAAAACATCTAAATTTGAGGTTTCCCTTCAGTATGAAGTAATAATACAGACAAAAATTGTACTTTTATGAATCTGGCTCTTTTTTTTAATAATAAAAGTGAGTTGTAGGCCTGTGAATTACTCTTTCTGAATAAGCAGCATTTCTGATGGCGAAAATCTAGACTAACCCCCTCTACAGCATTTATTACATTCTATTTTCTGATAACATTTTATTAGTTGCATAAAAAAAAGAAACAATACTTGTTGTGAACTAAAACATTATTTTATTCAGAACCCAACTAAACCCAACATAACCCAACAGCCCCTTTAAGCATGCCACGCCTTAAAAACCTCTAGCTTTATTGCTTGCAAGTGTATTCAAAGGGCTTTTTCGCATTTATATTTTTTTTATATTTAAACTATTATACCATAAAAATCATTTAAAAACCATTCAAAACGAAAAAAATGTATGCAAATTTAGTCAGTTTCCCTTAAGATAAAAAGTCGTAACCTTATTGAGTGATCCCTACAGTGTCGCTTTCTAGGTTGTATCGTAATGCCCGCTTCACACTGTCCCGAAATTGACACCAGATGGCCATACGAATATGGAATTGTGTTCCTAAGACGATCGGGCAGCTTCTTGTTTCCTTCGTATTGTCTTCGTGAGGCGAAAAATGCCCGATGGCACCGATGATCACACGAAGTAAAGACGAATATGACCCGATTTGACAAGATGCCCTCACGATGGCCTTACGAAGGGAAAAATGGACACACGAATTCAACACGAAAATAAACCTTCGCAATGTCCTTCGCCAATTTGTTGGCATGCCAAAGATTTTGCCACCGCTCACGAAGTTTCTGCCAGATCCTGAGAAACTCTACCGGCGGTCATACGATGGCTTAAGATGCCCTTACAAATGGCCTAATGTTTTTACGATCAGAGCCGATTTTGCAAATTTTCTTTATCGTATGGCCATCTGGTGTCAATTCCGGGACAGTGTGACGTGGGCATTAGAATTGGGTGTGATCTCTGTCCACGCGGAATTCTGGTGTTTACGACTTCTGACTAGTGCCGTTGTATTGTCGCGTATTCTTATAGACACGATTATAGACCAGCTCCCTCTCTTACACATACGTTTTTGCAAATTGCTTCTAGTGGTCTAATTGTTTTCTTATTTCTCTGCAGGATTTCTTAGGGCGCCTATTAGCGATCGTAGAACTGCGATTACCAACACGTTCTACGCGCACGCACGAAATTCTTTTGTGAAGCAGCGCTAATTGGATATGCAACGCAGGCCAGCGTAATCGTTGAATGGTAGTTGACTGCGTGAAAAAGCTATACTTACGATCGAATTATCAAATTGGCATGAAACGATCACGCCCCATTTAAGCAATTTACCAAGTCCTTTCATATTAAAAACAAAATAAAAAAATGCTGAGGACACTTATATGAAATATTTACGTCGACCCACTCTGTTTTGAATCGAATGCTTACTCACATTTATCATTCGAACATGTAAACGAGCCGTTCGGTTTCATTAATTTTGAGCAGTCTTCGTGGCGAAGTTCTTGAAGGAATACCCTTTTCCCAGTGAAAATCGGGACCATTATAACGACCTAGACTTCTTCACAAGCTGTTCTGCAGAGAAGCCCCTAGATCCATCATGCATGCTTTCACTGTGAGGTGTCAGTATGGATTATGATCTGCTGTAATCGATTGGCTAAACAAATACATAAAACCTACGGGCGTCATTTCTGATGTATCCCGGTACAACTTGACTGTCTGTCCAGAATACCTCGTAGACATCCTGTAATCGATTGGCTACAAATACATAGAACCTACGGCCGTAATTTCTGATGTATCCTGGCACAACTTGACTGTCTGTCCAGAATACCTCGTAGACGTCCTTGTATTCATCAAGTTCTCTTCGCAGCAGGGCATTTATTCTAACTTAAACAACCGCATGATTCAGTTCCAATGGTGGAATGGTGACAGCCTTAAGTAGGGCGATTCTGCACTTGCCAATTATCAGAGAGCAATGAACCCTTTCCTCAGCATAATTCAGTATTATGTAAGAGCCTTTATTTAAGAGTTGTATGGTGAACCTCAACAGATATCACGTCTCCAAACCATTCGGTCTAAGGCATCGTTGAATCTTAAGGTTTCCGAGAAGTAGAAAGTCACTATCCACTGCTCCCAGCGTGACCTCATCATGTCTGGTAGTGGATCCTCCTAGCCAGCCTCATTCTCACATAGACCTAAGAGTATCTGTTTCCCGACAATAAGACACGACCTGGGGCACAAAACTAAGAGGGTCGTACACATAACAAAATAGACAAGACTCCATGTCGGCTGAGCGGTTCGCCCTTCAAAGTGATGCAGAACTGAAACGTATCAGACTCGATGCACCACTCCACGCCAAGATCCCTTTCCACTGGGATAGTGTCGTTACGCAAGTCATTATCTTTGCCCTGTGTCAAAAATGTGATACCCTGTGGTTGAGGAAAAGGATCGATTACTACCCTGGAATTAGAGACGAATGTGTGAAACCGCAAACCAGGCGACCTATGAGTTATTTCGTCATCAGGATCAGGTTGGTGGCTTCTTCGGGAGTAGGGCGGGATGTCAGACCGTCAGCCACATAGAAGTCTCGCGTGACAAAATCGGCGGCTGCCGATTCAAGTTTTGCTTCATAGTCGTTGAGAATTTGCTTCATCCCAAAATAGGCGCAGCCGGGGGGGAGATGTAGCACCTAAGAGATGCACATTCATGCAAAAACACTTTGGGCTCCGAGTTGTAGGTGCAATTCTCTCACCAGGGGAATATGAGAAAGTCCTGGTGCTCCTTTCAACCTCGAATTCAACCTTGAATTGGATGAACATTTTGTTCAACACCGCACATGAACGCAGTAGACTCTCGTCGAAACCTGCAGAGGACACCAACGAGAGATTGTTTAAGGTTAGGCCTTTGAAGGAGGTGATTATTAATGGATTCGCCATTGTAAAAAAACAAAAACGACGCGCGGTCGAGCGATTCACAATACCTAGAAGCTGCCGTTGGAGGCGCAAATCCTGCTATACCCGCAGTGCATCATGGGAAAAAGTCGGCATCAGTTTGAAAAAACGGTATTCATTTTGCATGAACTCATCAGTTTTTACGTCTTTTTGGACGCGTACGATTAAAGTTCCAATTTTTTTCTGCAAATAACAATGTTTTAATCAACGACGCTTCCGGATACATTTATCTTTGTGTTGTACCTCACGTGAACAATGAAGAATAGATATTTCACTACAGTATGATATACGGAAGAAGTCGACCGTAAAGTTTAAAAGTTGCTCTTTTGAGTCAAACGCTTGGTCACGTGGCGCACTGCATTGTGAATCGCCCGAATTGTATCAGGCTTCTTTAATGGTAAACTCCGTGATGGGGTATATACCATTATTGTTGTCATCTCTGCCTAGCTCTGGCTTCAGACCGATCTCAGCATATCCGTTGTCAATGATCTTGCCGCGTGAAGGTGGTGTAATCGAGATTAACCCTCAGAGCCACCACCTTTTTTGTTTTTTGTCGAGGCGCCTCGCGCCTCCAAAATGGTGACGTTTTATGTTGGGGGTAATGAACTGTGTTTGGGGGTACAAATCTTTTTCTCACGGTCTCAACAGATGGATATAAGGACCCTGGACACACATATCAAAGATTTAAACATTCTGGCTATTTTATGTATTTTTTTAAGGACATCCATTGCAAGCATGTAAACATTGAAATCAGTATTGCGCAATACAGACATGAAACAGAAATAGGATACAAATAACAACGACCAACAGCTCTAACTACCCCCCAGGGGATATCTGGGTCACGATTGATAACAGCTGTGTTTGTTATCTACCAAGGCTGCTCAAAGAGATGTCAGAGACTTTTTTTGACAGCGGCTAAACACAAAGGGATCAGATTTCGATTTGTCTGCACAACTCTATGGCTTTTGGCCCAAACCATTATTTTGAAGGGATGTTTCACCCCCTGAATGACCTCCTGGGTTAGAATTTTTTTCCCAGTCCATTCAGCAGGGTCTAGGGATAGATCACGGGGGGGCGGAGGGGGGGCCCTTGGAGGCTGTGATTGCGAAACGCTGTGGTACCGTCCATTCTCAAAATAGGGGGGGAACAATTTTCTCACTCGAAAAATAAAGAGTTTTTGGCATCCAATCTTAACATCTTGTCTTTTGTAGTTGTACAAGGTTGTTATTTACCTTAATGTTTATCATCCAATGACAAAAATTGTATTGAAAATGAAAAAAGCAGTCGAAAAAATTAAGCGTTGACGTACCGTTGATGCGCGTGGAGATTGTGCACAAATACTCAAACGACGTTAACAAATACCTCCCCTAAAAAGGGCAATAATAATCGATAAATTGTGAAAAATCGTGCTTTGACCCCATTCATTTTTTTCCATAGATACGTTAAAAAAGGATGTAGCAGTGATATACTGAATTTTTAAAAAAATCTGCCTGTGACCCCCTTGCGTTTTATCGTGTTGTTTTCGAACGAAAATGGCAGAAAATGACATCTCCCCCAACAAATTCCGTGTAGATCGTGCCTGTGTACCTGGCTTTGCGGACGTTATATGAATCACTGAATTCGGGGAGCGAGCGCGGAGCAAATTTGTACGTGTTTCAATGGTGAGCTTCGCGGTAGCGATCTATACGTATTTACTGTGTGAGATGTGTGGCTCACGAGCGTGGAAGAATGAATGAGATACATTTCAACGTTGGCGGCGCACTTTGTTGGGCCCCCCCTCTGCCCCCCCCCCCCCCTGGGATAGATGAAAAAAAAGGACAGCTCCATTGACTGAAAAAAATAAAATATATAAACAAACACATAGTTTTTGTCCACCCTTTGGAGGGACGTCGTTTGACTGAGGGTACCACTGACGCTATGGCGTCACTCTATTGTTAACAGTGTTGATTCGTATCTACCAATCTACGCTTAGTGGACAACAAGTGTGGATTCATATTTACGAATCTTTAGTAAAAGTGCGGATTCGGAACTACAAATCCACGCTTTTCAAACTGCCATGTAAACAACTTAGGCCTACTTCAAAATAAGTGCATGTTTGATCACAGGAAATGTAGCACAATTGTTTCAACATTTTAACAGACATTGAGAACATAATTTAAGAAATTTATACTATAGTTCGAGTCAAAAACGTTCGTAAACTATCCATGTTGACGCTAAGGCATGTCTCGCATTAGTCTTGTTTGCAAGACGACCGTACCTAATCGCGGTAATCGGCATGCAGCGCGCGTAGGCCGCCGATGCGGGCGCCCTCTAATGTACGCCGTAGACACCAACCCAGTCTCCTTCTTAAATTGTGTACATATCACAATAAGCCATTTGCGCGTGACCCCGAGTTAAATTTAAATAATATCTGGTACACTGACTTGTTCACACAGCTTGGCACAGTTTAACTTTAAATTCTCCAGACCCAAAACACTGTTGCTATATCACGTAATTCGGGGCAAGCTTTTGCATAGTTACGTAAGAGACGCCCAGCACCAATACATTGTTTACAATGGGTGAGAATGGCAAAAAGACACCAGACCATTCCAGAGCTGGGGGTTGCTAGCGTATGACGCGTAAGGCTTGCCCCGAATCACGTGATATAACAACAGCGTCTTTGGTCTGGAGAATTTAAAATTAAACTGTGCCAAGCTGTGTGAGCAAGTCAGTGTACCAGATGTTATTCAAATTTAACTCGGGGTCACGCGCAAATGGCTTATTGACCAATTGTGTGTATATCACAATTTAAGAAATTGTACCTGCGCAGTAATGCTGGCAAAACGGTTGGTTCTTTAATAGTGAATAAACACGTGTATGGTGTTCTTAATTACTTGAATTAGTTGGTTTAAGTTTGGGGTAGGATAAGGGGAAAGTCGGGTTAGGGTACAGAAAGAAGAACAAAAGTTCATATTACTGCATAAACAGCAATCCTTATGACAGAGTGAGTACAGTTTAGGGTTACGCGCGTTAGCATGGCAGCGATAATGTCTTATGGCCCTGTCACACCAGAACGTTTTAGGCCAACGCGTGAGTAGCGCGTTAAAAATAGTTGATACGCTGGCAAACGTTGAAGCTCCACAGAAAAAGTCAAGTGGAACCGTAATTTCAGCGTGTCCATAACGCGTTGATAACGGGTTCATAGCGTTCGCCAGCGCGTGAATAACGCGTTAGTAACGCGCTCGACGACTGATGAACGACTGCCCAGCGCGTGAGTAGCGCGGTCCAACGCGCGCCAGCGTACGGCAACGACCACATGATTAGTTGTACAAAAAGATGACGCGCTACTACAGTAATGGCCCTGTCACACCAGAACGTTTTAGGCCAACGTGTTGGAATTTCGGCAACACGCGGGTAAACGTTGACCAACGCTAGGCCAGCGTTCGCAACGCGCTGAGCGCGTTACCAACACGCTGGAACACGCTGTCACACGCTAAGGCAAAAATACATTTTTCAACATACCTAAACAATTTCAGCGTTTGCCAGCGTGTGACTGCACACGCTGGCGACGCGCAGTCGTATTTTTACTATACATACTATGGACACGCTGAAATCACGGTTCCACTTGACTTTTTCTGTGAAAGTTCAGCAATTGCCAGCGTATCAACTATTTTTAAAGCGCTACTCATGCATTGGCCTTAAACGTTCTGGTGTGGCAGGGCCATAACTAGCGTGTCGCAAGCGTACGCCAGCGTACGCCAGCGTGTGAGTAGCGGGTTGATAACGATCGTCTAGCGTGTTCGACGCGTGAGTAACGAACCTCCAACGCGCCGCCAGCGTGTGCAGTCACACGCTGGCAAACGCTGGAAATTGTAGGTATGTTGAAAACAATATTTTTTCCTCAGGGTGTGACAGCGTGTCCCAGCGTGTGAGTAACGCGCTCAGCGTGTTGCTAAAATGTTCTGGTGTGACAGGGCCATTATACAGCGATCATGCTCCGCCCAGCGTACACTGATTGGACAGTGTGGGTCACTGCTTCACTCACGTATAGCGCGCACAGCGCAGGCGCAAGGATGCCGCGAGGCTATAAAAGGCGCTTGCACAGACGGCAGAGCGGGTTTGGACCTTACTTGTTAGGTCCACAAGAAGAATCTGACATATTCTCGGTAAGTACATGCTACCTTGCTTGATAGGCGGTAGGGGCCGTAATAGGTTGTGTGGAGACATTAGGACACTCTGAGGGGCCTTGGTGGTGCGATCGGTCGAAGTAGGGGCTAGTTGCCGTGACTCAGCCGTCCCTGAGAATTGTCTCCTGTACATCCTGAGCGGACCCGCACCATTATGCTTGGCTTGTGGTACTGGTGCATTGCTGTCTTGATTTGTGTGCTGTTATTGTATAGGCGGGTTTTGGGTCAAAGGGCTGTACCAGTGTTGTGCGGTCGCTGCGTGATAAGGGTTTGTTGCCGGAACCCACACAGCATTAGCTGAGTGGGGCGACATCCCTAGTCTGGTTGTGGCCCTAGACTTATTACAAGCTATCGAGCAATAGTACTCTATTTGCACTGCTGCTTTGTTCGGGCCCCAGAATCTATACTAGAGTTTTAGATATGGGGAGATTCTTCGCTCCGAACCGGGACCACGAAGCCTCACCCATTCCCACAATATCTCGCCCCAAATACCACCCATACCTCACCCATACCTCACCCGTACCTCACCCGTACCGCGTCGCCCGTACCGCGTCGCCGGTACCGCGTCGCCCGTACCGCGTCGCAACGCGTCACACGCACGACGCCGCCTACATGACGCCGTCCGCACAACACCACTCGCACGACGCCACCCGCACGACGCCACACGCACAACGCGACGCCGCCATCCAACCGGTAAAGCCGGGAACTATACGCCTATCTGATGGCGTTTGCCGTAAATGCTATAGCGTATTATTCGACAGACGCGGTGGAAATGCGTGCAATGAAAACCAACTTGTATTTGAAAGTCGCCCCTTGTAGACGGGGGCGCGCGTAGCCATTCAGACTATCGATGCTAACCAGATCGGCGGAGGCAGGTTCTGAAGGACCAGCACCAGAGTTAGAATATCCGACATTTGCGAGTAGCGCGTTGCAGTTTGACACTGTAGGTGGGCAGAGGGCGGATAGCCCTACATACCGAGGCATCAAAAGCCGAGAGTTATTAGGGCGCGGAATACTACCTAATGAGCGACAGTTCGAACCATCCGGCGCAATTGCGACCTTCAAGATATCTTAAACGTACATGTACATTTTCCATGCTCCGCGGTGCCAAGGAGCGTCAATGACGGGTATATTATTATGGGGTCTCGTGTCGTCACTCCTCGCTTAGAACTCCGCCCTCGCTTTCGGGAACATCTCGATAGACTTGCAGACGCCAAACGAGCACGGGAAGAAAAATAGCGCGGAACTGGGAAATGCGTCCTGAATGAACCTACAAGACCGCCCCCTACCTTTAACGCTGTTCATTTAGTTAATAAATTAATTTTGCAGATGAGCTTCACAAGTCCGCAAATATGCGCAGGACAACAACAAACAGAAGTGCTGCGTGTGGGACTTTTCTCGACGCCGAATTGCATGCATAAAGCGCCCCGTTTCCTCAAATTTCCCCCTGTGGGTCAAAGCCTACCGCAACTGTGTACAGTTAATATCTATTTTATTGTAATTATTGCCATTACCACTTTACTCAGGCACTTTTTCACACACAAACAGATAACAATACAAAGAAAAGGTTGTTTCATTCTGAGGAAGACCATGAGACGTTAATTTACTACAGGGATACAGGGCTACTGGCCCCTGAATGTCCATGCATGTTCGATTGGATTCATCTATGCGTTGGAAACGGGCAGTGTTGCAGAACGGCTGCACCGATGGACAGTTGCAGACCAGTCGACACGCAATTTTCGCCAAGTTCAGCGGCGACCGTGGAAACAACAACATAGCTTTTCACCATCGAAATGGTTCTTAGGATCTGTGAAGAAAAAATATGACTTCGATCAATCATTAAACGTCATTTAGGAAACAGAAAGGAAAAACAAAAGAACATTTCGATTAAAAACAATTTAGGCCAATCTGGTTATTATGGCAACTACTTTACGTGCCGCTATTCCTTTTTTATAATTCTTTTGAGGTCTTTAGGCAAAAGTTCCGATCCCAAAATAAGACTTTTAAGAAGTGGAATAAAGATGACCACAAAATAAAAAATAGACAAGGATTGGCCGAAACTTGTTTATGTCACTCATGCAGAGGCCCGTCCTCTGAACTTAATTAGTTACATTCAAATGTAACACGCAGGGCCTATCCACTGCGGAACTTCTATTGCCTCTCACGCAGAGGCCCATCCTCTGATCTTAATCGGTTAAATTTAAAATTTAACACGCGGGGCCCGTCCACGGCGGAACTTCTATTGTCTCCCATGCAGAGGCCCATACTGTGATCTTAATCAGATACATTTAAATGTAACACGCAGGGCCTATCCACTGCGGAACTATATTTGCCTCAAATGCAGAGGCCAGTCCTCTGATCTTAACGCTAACCCTACCTAATGCTGCTTTTGACTACTAGCAGTAAAATGTAGTATCCCTGTGTACAATGCCTATAGTAATTTTTAGTATTTGGTACATGTACACCCCTAATTGCACTCATAGTACTAAGCATTGGGTCCCTCTGCTTGCTGAGTGTTCATGGCCCATGTATACTGCATGGAGTGTTCTAACCTCTACAGCAAAGATTGTCACTTGGGACACGGCAATGGGTCAAGGCTGGACTACTGCATTTTTTGCCAGGTAAGAATTACTGACCTGTATTACCACTATTAGTAGTGTGGTTGGCAGTATCTGTAATTTGACATACACACCCAATCATCAGTCACGGAGAGACTGTAGAGAAAGGAACAGAGCTACAAAATACTAAGTAATATTCTGTAGTACTCAGTTCTTTAACCGGCCCAGAGTAAGGCCTGCCCTAGGGGGTTAGGGTTAATCAGTTAAATTCAAATTTAACACGCAGGGCCTATCCACTGCGGAACTTCCATTTGTCTCAAATACGGAGGCCCGTCCTCTGATCATATCAGTTAAATTCAAAATTTAACACGCAGTGCCTATCCACTGCGGTACTTCTATTTGTCTCAAATGCAGAGGCCCGTCCTCTGATTTTAATCAGTTAAATTCAAAATTTAACACGCAGGGCATATCCACTGTGAGACTTATTTTGTCTCTCATGTCCCTACATGAGAATAATTTCAGAATAATTAATTAGTTACATTCAAATTTAACACCCGTGGCTATCTATTGCGGAACTTCTTTTGTCTCTCATGTATAGGCCCGTCCTCTGATCTTAATCCGATACACGGTCGAATTTAACACAAGGCCTATCCACTGCGGAACTACTTTTGTCTCTCATGCAGAGGCCCGTCCTCTGATCTTAATCAGTTAAATTTAAAATTTAACACGCAGGGCATAACCACTGTGAGACTTATTTTGTCTCTCATGTCCCTACATGAGAATAATTTCAGAATAATTAATTAGTTACATTCAAATTTAACACGCGTGGCCTATCTATTGCGGAACTTCTTTTGTCTCTCATGTATAGGCCCGTCCTCTGATCTTAATCCGATACACGGTCGAATTTAACACACAAGGCCTATCCACAGCGGAACTACTTTTGTCTCTCATGCAGAGGCCCGTCCTCTGATCTTAATCCGATACATACGAATTTAACACGCAGGGCCTATTCACTGCGGAACTACTTTTGTCTCTCATGCAGAGGCCCGTCCTCTGATTTAATCAGCTACATTAAAATGTAAATGTAGGATACACCATTTGCAGATATGGAGAGAAAAAAACACAACATTTACTACCGAATTGTTAAGAAATATCTTACTCATCTGAAAGTAAATAAAGATCTAGGCGTCCAGCAAATTGATCGCGAAAAAACACAAATAACATAAGAATAACAGCTCGACGCCGGATGAAAACAAACGCTGTTTTTCGTGCTTTTCTCGGCATTTATGACTGTAAAACTTCGGACAGGCCAGTTTAAAGATATTTACTATAAAATACAACCTTCCAAATTCGCCCATTCATGATAATTCAAGCATTTACCAATAGTGTATACCACCTTTAAGACGCAGGGCCTAATCCACTGCGGAACTTCTATTTGTCTCAAATGCAGAGGCCCGTCCTCTGATCTTAATCAGTTAAATTCAAATTGAAAACGCAGGGCCCTTCCACGGCGGAACTCCTTATATCTCAAATGCAGAAGCCCATCCTCTGATCTTAATCAGATACATTCAAATTTAACACGCAGGGCCCGTCCACGCGGAATTTCTATTGCCTCTCACGCGGAGGCCCCACCTCTGATCTAAAAATAAACATGTTAGATTAAAAATTCAGCACACAGGGCCTGTCCACTGCGTCACTTCTATGTTCTCTTATCCTCTGATGATATCCATGTAAGATAAACATTCATCACGCAGGGCTCGTCCCCTGCGTAACTGTTGTTCTCTCATATCCTCTGATCTTAACAATGTTAGTTTTAAATTCAAGATGCAGGGCCTACCCACTGCAGAATTTATATTCTCTCTTATCCTATGATCTTAACATGGTTATATTTAAATTCAACACACCGGGCCCGTGCACTGCGGAACTTATATTCTATCTTAACCTATGATCTTAACATTGTTGGATTTAAATTTAACACGCAGGGCCCATCCACTGCGCAACTTCTTTTACCTCTTATTCTGTAATCTTAACAATGTTAGATTTACATTCCGACACGCATGGCCCATTCACTGCGTTACTTCTATTCTCTCTTATGCTTTGATCTTAACCATTGCTAGATTTAAGTTCAACACACAGAACCTGACCACAGCATAACTTATATTCTCTCTTATCGTCTGATCTTAACAATATGTAAGATTTAAATTCAGCACACAGGGCGCGTCTGCTGCGTAACTTATAACTATCTCTCATCCTCTGATCTTAACTACACTAGATTAAAATCCAAAACGCAGGGCCCGTCCGCTGCTTAACTTATTATAATAATAATACTAATATCTTGGATTTATATAGCGCTTTTCACGCGCGAAGGGCAACTCAAAGCGCGTCCAACATTATTACCCCTGATCACTGGGCAATTTTCAATCCTTAAACCCTCTCGACTCCCTGGGGAGTATACGGCCTGTGCTGCAATATATGCGCTACTAGGCTAAATCAATCACAATAACCATCTCTGTCCTCACAGGTACACATTGTACCCCTGGGTGGAGAGAAGCAATTATAGTTAAGTGTCTTGTTCATGGGACACAAGTGTCACGACTGGGACTCGAACCCACACTCTGCTGAACAGAAACACCAGAGCTTGGGTTTGGTGTTCTTATCGACTAGGCCACGGCACCCTACTATCTTAACCATGTTAGATTACAATTTGAACCCACAGGACCCATTCACTGTTCTTTCTTAGGCACAGGCCCGCCCTCTGATCTTAACCAGACCGAGTCAACACCTTATCTCGGGGTAACAATGACCAAGAATATGAAATGGAATCAACACAACGACGTCATAACATCCAAGGCCAACAGAATACTAGGTCTTCTGCGTCGCAATCTGCAGTACACACCACAGTCAGTAAAGACCACTGCCCATCAGTCACTAGTTCGACCCCGTCTGGCAAACTGCAGTGCACAGTAGTTCTACATACACATTTTCCAATCCCTAGCCACACAACTTCTAGAAGATCCTCGGCATACAGTTGCTTACCCTATCAAACCCGGATAGATGCATTCAGGTATTCATTAATGCCCAGCACAATCCCACTTTGGAATTCCATCCCAGTCACAGTACATGCATCACCCAGTCTTGAGCATTCATGACTGGATTGCTCAATGTGGCTTTCTAAACAAAGTCCAGATTTCACTGTAAATATATGCACCTACACCCACACTATGTAAATGAGTATTATCTACACTGGTCCACACCGTGCACGACAAGCAAATTGACGAGATATCCAGTTGGACGCACTGTCCATTATCAACGTAGAAGTAGAAGTATACCCACGCTAGTCTAGCGTAAAATTGTGCATTTTAGTTAGCATTTTTAGTACAACTGCACAGACAGAAGTCGGTCACACCTTCTTGCATTATACGCGCCACCAAAAGGGTCAGCGACTGATAAACCTGATGCTAAACAACAATGCGCGTCATTTCCACGCGTAAATTCGTTCAAAAGACTGCAGTCATAAGCCAGCCAGCACTAAGAAACGTGCCGCGAAGCTGCCATTCGCCTAAGTAGTACACACGCCGCTCAAGGCGCTCCGACTCATTTGAGGGTCCACTCCCCGTTTTGTTTGAATGTCAAGGCCCCCCTTTGTTTAGGCTCGTCCTAAAACACGAATGCTGCCAACAAGAATGCATTATAGCTCTTCACTATGGACAATCATGATTAAATCTGATACGCCGAGCTAATAGGGCGCGAACGACCAACTGATATTTTGAAAACCAATAACGCTACCAACATCTACGAGCCGTAACACACTACAGCCCCCAAACTGAAAATGAGAATTTCAGATGGTACAGAACAAAACCCTCCGCGCTTAACATATTGCGAGGTTAAAAACCTTTTCCTGGGGAAGGATCTTAAGGGTGCAAAACAATTACAGTTGTTTAAACCTGTGCTGGTGAGGGTAATGTTGGACTTGTTGACCTACTCAGACTATTTGCTTGGAATCCGGAGGCCTGACCGGAAATATGGAGCACTTACCAAGGGTTCTCCGACCACGTACCTGAATCGCTTTTCAATTAAGTCGGAAAAACCGTACCTGGAACTATTAAAACCATCCTTACATGCAAACTCCCATTATTTTTTATTCCGAACCACAGCGGGAGAAAAGCCTATTCACTAAATGTTCATCTCGCTATAGCCCGAGCCGTCTGTTGTAGTGCCATGCCATTTTGTGAACTTAGATTGCCCCTCCGTCTTCAGCTTTGTCTCTTTTTTTTCTTTTTTTTCTTTTTTTCTCCTGGTATTCCTTCCATAACCGTCTTTGTCAATATACAGTATTAGTCAGGTGACTGTGATAAAACCCAAATAAGAACATTGTTACAATTACATTGTTACCGCTGACCTTAAATTACTTTGACCTCAACACCTCACCTTTGACACAAACACCAAGGCTCAACACATACATGCCACATTAGATTGAAATCGGGACTCCAAGTTTTCAAATGAAAAAGGGTTTTAAACTCCGGCCCATTTTAAAACTTGACCCCAGATGGCCTTCGACATCAGAAGTTGAATTTGAAAACGACTCTCGTATAGTGAGATAGCAGTATTTCATCTCCGACCGAAACGAGATTGTAAATGAAAAGCAAGGCAATGACAGCCATAACCTATCGGGATTGTATTATATATAACAGCGGTGACCAAACAGCAGCGGCCAAACTCTCAATCGATCAAATAATCAAATCAGCCCTGGTCCTCAAAGAAGTTAATTGCCCACAATAATTGTTATCTTTTATCGAAGATCCATAATAAGGCTAACAATATAGCAATAAGGCTAATAAGGTACTAAGACGAATATTGCTATAGGGTGCTCACAAACTACACGGTTCATATCATATACTGATCCGGGTACCCCGAGATGATCAAGAACCCTTTTAAATTGTACAATTTTTGCGGATTCCATATACATGAACTTGACTTAAATGGAGAACTACCTTGTAATTAGAACGTATAAGGTTTGCCCAGAGCGGGCCTGATCACTTTTACTATGCAAAATACGGGATCTTGGCACTGTCCTGGGACGGACCATGGCGATTACGCATGCCGGCTTTTCCGTGTCTTAGGTCACAATAATATTGTGCGGAATGACCTGAAACAAACATGCCCCTTGGTTGTTTCTCCCAGGTTAAACCCCTATAAGCAAGGCTTGAATAAGTTTCTGCTTAAATAGCGCTTAAATTAGCTTCCTCCCCAAAATTTAAAAAAGGTTGCATCGCATTATTATATACAAACATATTTTACACACGGGTTAAATTTTACATTTATGATTGAAACGGATCCGCCACCGTTGAAGGAGGCACTTATAGTCAGTGAAGACATGCTGACATAACCGGCAGTGTTCTTGGACTCTAATAAAACCAAAAGCTTCAATTTCCAACCGGATTTTTTTGTGTTTTTTTTGTTTTTTTTTAATTTTGAACGACGATTGCTTGCAACAAAAGGGCTGAAAATACTAGTATCGTCTTATTGTTTAGAGAGACTTATCAAGTTTTCATCAACAGAGTTGAGCAGCATACTGAGCCGGCTTGGCGACAAGATATGTGATTTAGTTACCTATCTTCAAAATGTGTGGTTCTTTTTTAGTTACCTAAAACAATTAGGAACACTCAAAATGTCGTCTAATCCGAAAGCAGGCTCACAAAAATAATGCCGCGCAAAAAGCACATAAATGCATGATTAAAAGTGTACTGACCTCAAAGGTTAAAACGATCTAACACCCCGACCAAACCTGCGTTGCTGTACTAAACTCAAAGGCGAAACACATGTCAGAACCCCTGCCCCATACCAGAGCAGAGCAAAGGCGCCCAACCAGAACATGTGGCACTCTGACTATCTAAAACAAACATCACATGCAAAACGTGAGCATAAAGCACAGTAATATAACAATAGGTACGAGTATGCATTATAATTATATTGAAATTATAATATATATATATTTTTATTTTTTTTAATATCCCGAAACAGTCAGAGTCACCATGTTGGCCCAACACCACTGCCAAAAGGAACATTACTAAACTGCGGGGCACTCCTTCGTGTACAAAAAAAAATCGCATTTTTGCGGCTATGTGAGCCGCCAACCTGCTCAATACATCGCTGCGCACCTCATTATAAAGACTACGCTGCATTCTGACTGGCCATACGATGCGAGAGCACCCATCAGGCTCTACGATATTTCATTCCCATTGTATGAATTAGCACCGAAGTCCCAACATTTAGATAATACGGGCTTTCCTACAGATATGCAGCGGAAATATATTATTGCAACACAGACTTCTAATAAAACTCGACCTATAATTAGCTGGGTAGAGGTTTATAAAGGTCTCAATTAAACCAGAAAATCAGATCTGTAGAAAAACACCCCCGAAATAGAGCAATCAACGAAGATTACTATACGACTATTTGAATGCGGAGAACATGCGTGCGTGCTATAGGGCGGCTGCCTCTACACCAGCATATACTGCAATATACTATACACCTGATTTAATCGCACGGCGAATTCTACGTAAAAATGCATTATATGAATTCAATACAAAAAGTGAATTTTTAAATGCGATAAGAGATATACCTCTACTGGTGAACAATGTCTTCATCTGTCTTTTTTGTTGTTGAAAATTCATTGCTGAAAACGTATGCAAACATTAAGTAGCCTGAATAACATAACTTCATTTGGACACGATATTAAACCCTGCATTCCTGGCCCTCATTGTTAAACAAATAGGCCAGCCTTTTGCATAGACCATTGTGGCGCTCTCATATTCCATTGTCACGCATCAGTGCAGCCACTCCCAACCGTGCAAAGGTTGTCTTCAGTACGAAGACTCTATACCGCTAAGCATAGCAAGCGTTCAAACCTATATGCTGGCGCACCCTGGAGACATTTTCTAAACTCTGCCGAAGTAAACGCAAAACGTGAGGTAAAACAATAATACCTGCACTTCTATAGGAATACAATTGTCTCAGAGCACGGCTCCCTAAACCAAATCGACACGCCCCTTTTCAAGGGGGGCTCCTTCAGTTTTGAGCTGCACCAACAAAATAAATTAAAAAGTGGTTTGATCCTACCTCATTTCTCCATACAATTCAAGAAAGGGTCTTCAAACTAGCACAAATGTCCAAACTCGCAAACACAAGTGCGATTGACTTTTACTGGGATGGCAAAACCTTCCCAAAAATGACCCCTCTTGAATCCTAGGTTGCTGCCATGCCGCGGTGTAAAACACGGCCCGAGGCTGGCTATCGGCGCGGTCCGGCCGCGAAGACGAGCACGTCCGGCCATGACGAAACCAGACTTAACACTGACAGTATCTTATCTTGCGCCCTCACGCGCCGCAGTGCAAATAGAGATTAAAATACCACCGTATATGTTACCTGAGACTAAAATACCTAAAGAGATAGGAAGCAACGATCGACTCCCATTGTCACGCATTCGACCGTATGTAAGTTTCAATCCGATAATTCTTTACATAAATATGTGCTTTGGGTTATATTAAGTTACGTATAAAAGAGAAAATAAACCGATACCGCGACGATGTTCCGTCGTTTTACTTCCGTGTGTCTTTGTATACGAATTCGGAAGTCCATATTTTCGGCGATGTTGCCCTTAAAAATGACCCATTTGTGCTTCAATTCACGCAATACTGGTGATATATAATTTGTTTGTAGAAGCTGTTTCAGAAAATTTGAACTTTGGACCGTGTCATGTACGTTTTTAAAACATTACCAGATTTTCAGGGAATCATCACAAAAAGTCCAGAAATCAGGAAAAAATACGATTCTGTTCATTTATGATCTATATTTCACAAACTGTGACTAGTTTGCATCAATTAAAGTTGCAATAATCATTAAAATATCAAAAACTAACACGATAGATACATTTTAAATATGTTCCTGTGTGCACTCAATGCATTGAAAATATAATATTATCTTCCATATTCCTATAATTTAGGTCAACAAATTGTGTATTTTGGGGCAAAAATGGTTTCCAACATGTTTCCAATGTGTATTTAAAAGGGTCGTGATATTATACAAATACCTGGTTATCATACTACATGTATTGCCTAGGTCTTATTATTACCTTATTTAAAATGGATTGAATGTATTTTATGTATATTGTTTGTTACACAATGGACATTGGTAGTGTTTGCGTGATTTTTTTTTCGGTTTTGGGTCAAGATTTTCTTTGCCGTTATTTTCTGGTTCAACTTCAAAAATCTCATCGTTTTCGCTGCTTAGCCACTCGTTTTCTGATCCGAGAATCTCCGCTTGTTCAGTGTCAGTCCAGTTGCCTTCTCTTAGAACATTATTTAAATCTATTTATGCCCAATTTACAAAGTCATTTAGATCTGCTAGTGCTAGTGCCATGTCGCTTTTTAATACGAAGAGTTTTTTAATCACGTTGTTTACAAATAGCTGTCAAATTTCTGAATAGTCTGGGTCAGTAATAGGTCGTCATAAAGTCCTCTGAACATGCGCACAAACGCTCAACTCCTAATTTGGGCCGACGAAACAGAAGCGACTTGCTCGCCATCGAGTGGATCGCGTAATTAGCATAACAATACCGCATAGGACGCTGTGCACAGACAGAGCCGTCTGAAGTGCTTGCTTCCTATCTCTTTAGGTATTTTAGTCTCAGATGTTACCATAGTCCACCAAAGTAGCCAGAGAGTACAAGTCAAAAGCAAATGATGACACTGTGCAGCAAGATTATCAACTGTCATTTCAGGAATGGAGAAGCTCATCCAAGGAAAATGTGGTTTAATTTACCTGCTTTATCTTATTCCATAGCATGTTTTATGGGAGTATGTAAAATAAAAAACTTGAGAAGATTTACATAAGTAAAATGGCACTAATTTTCAGTGTCGTAAAAGTGAAAGTCTTGCCCTCAAAAATAATTACTTATCGGGACACATAATTTCGTATTTTAATTATCACTCCTTCAATTTCACCTCAGGTTAAGATAATCCTTTGGTTTTTACAGCTACATGTATATAAATGCAGTTATAATTTTGTTTACTGAAGCATCATAACAAAATTTTAAAAAGAATTTCAGATGTTGAAACAAAGCACTTGCTCACATTGATGGAAGCTGATGTGCTGGTTTACATTTACCTGTAACTCATTTAAGCATAATTATTACACTGTACATGTACATCTACACTAATCTGTTGTAACTTTAAAATATCATTGAATTACAATTACTGCACAGATATAACTTACAAAGCAATAATCAATATTGCTGTATCTTTCAGGATAACAATTGGTTGAAGATTGTCAATCACATGGCGATTAAAAGTATACCATTCTAAAAAGGTTTTTGATGGAGTTCTAATATTGTAAAAAAATAGCAAAAACAATGATACAATATTTGTATTTTATCAAAACAAGTGTCTCGTTTATTTTATTGTGAGAATTTGCAATAATGTATAATAGATATTTGTCATTGTTCTTATAACTGTTTCTTGTTTACTTCTGTTCTTGTGTTTTTTTCTGGTAAATTTTTTTGGGGGGGGAGGAGGGAAGTCCCAAAATCAAAAAGAAACACAGGCAAGATACAAACATTCGGTTGATAAAATGAAAAGAAACTATGAAAACAAAAACTTAACTGTTGATAACATGAAAAAAAACTGTAACAATCTTGGTTTAGGAATATTTCTTTAAATAAAAAATATACAGGAAATCGGGAAGACAAACACAGCAGTCATTTCTGTCCAGACGAGCTCAAATCGCCCCCCTGCCATTTGTTTGTGTACATTTCAATTCCTCAAAGGTTCTGTACACACCTCTCCCGAAGTGACCAACAGAGGGCGCTATTTTCAATCTTGATATTTTACTTGGTTAAGCCTAATTAATGTGCAATTTTTTTATCTGGTGAACTTGATATTCTAATTCAATAGGATCATACTTGTATTTCTGGAAAATATCAGGTAGCTTCTAGAGGGGGGTCACAATTCTTAAAATGTAAATGCCTATATAAGGTCTAATAAGAATAACTGCTCGACGCCGGTTGAAAACAAACGCCGTTTTTCGTGCTTTTCTCGGCATCCATGATTGTAAAACTTCGGACAGGTCAGTTAAACGATAATTACTATAAACTACAACCCCCCAAATCTACCCATTCAAGATAATTCAAGCATTTACCAATGGTGTATCCTACCTTTAAATGGGGCGTGACCTTAAAAAACAAATTCGACCATTCGAATATACATTACAAAAAATAACGAAAACAAATGAGGGGTTCTCTTTAAACTTGTATAATTAACCCCCCACATTCCTACTGACTGCAATCTCGCAAAAAAAGTGTGGCCATAACTTAAATTAAGAATTACGCTCTGGGCATTATAGTTACGCAACCACATTGCTGGTGTACCAGCAAATCATAAACTATGTAGATGTCTCTCTGCAGACCAGCCACAAACATAAAATCCTATGATACCTCACGCAGCAAAACCGTTTCAGTATCTCCAAAAAAATAACTAAAAAGACGAGAAATAGTTCTGGCTTGTGAAAACAACCATAAACACCCTCCCATTCCCATAAATAGAATGCGTTCTGATTCACTGCAGCTGACTCAGCTGACTTGATGAAACAAACACAAAACAAATAAACTGATTATTCCTTGAAGTATGCCTGCATAAAACGGTTTCTCCTTGCTATTTCCTTGCAAAAACATTTCATCTTTAACTAAAACACCTAATCTCACAGAAATAGAGAAAAAAAACACCCAAAACAACCACATAACCCAGCGTTACACGTCCTTCAATTTAAAGGTATAGGATACACCATTTGCAGATATCGAAAATATTCACTACCGAATTATTAAGAAATATCTTACTCATATAAAAGTAAATAATGATTCTGGGCATCCAGCAAAATTATTGCGCTAGATATCCTGTAATTATTTTGCGATCGCGAAAAATAAAGATAAAAATAAGAATAACTGCCCGACGGCGGTTGAAAACGAACGCCGTATTTAGGCATCCATGATTGTAAAAATGTGGACAGGTCAGTTAAAGATATTTACAATAAAATACAATCCCCCAAATCCGCCCATTTCTGATAATTCAGGGCAATTACCAATGGTGTATCCTTCCTTTAATGTCCTTCCCATGTGACCGAGAATCGTTCTAATATTAAACCAAAAACGTGAGCCGTATGTATGATTACGCTCCTTTCCAATAAACACATTTCAAAAACACAGGGGAAAAAAGGAAAACAATCCACATAACACAGCGTTACACGTCCTGCAATTTAATGTCCTTCCCATGTGAGCGAGAATCGTTCTAGTAATAAAAAAAACAAAACGTGAGCCCCATGTATGATTACGCTTCATCCCAATAAACGCAATCTCGTAGAGAAAAACATTGGCCAGAAAAAACACCTTAAATTAGGAATTACGCTCTGGGCAGTATAGTTACGCAACCACAGACAAAAAGGAAAACAATCCACATAACCTAGCGTTACACGTCCTTCAATTGAATGTCCTCCCATATGACCGAGAAGCGTTCTAACAATTAAACAAACGTAAGCCGCATGTATGATTACGCCCATTCCCAATAAACACAAATAATCCCATGAGATGCACACTTACTGTTGAACCCTTCAAGTTACTGGGAAAATATTTACGACAAAAATTGACGACTAGTCGTGAATATTTTCGAGACTAGTCGGGAATTTTTTCGCGACTAATCGTGAAAACAATTCGCGACTAGTCGCATAAATATTCACGACCAGACGCGAAAAAATTCACGACCAGTCACGAATAAATTCAAGACCATCGCCATAGAACTGGTTTTTAGCGCATCTGATTGGCTATCTGTTACGTCATGGTAGTACATTTATCAACTTATTGACCCTAGGACTCTGGGTTTTATTGACCCTAGGACGCTCAACTTATTGACCCTAACCCTAACCCTGTTTGACCCCAGAACTATTTTGACCCTAGGTTTCTTTTTTGACCCCAGGACTCTGGGCTTTTGGACCCTAGTACACGTCATGTTGTTGTAGGTTAGGTTGGCACTTCCAGCATACTACGTGCCCTTTGTGCCCTCCGTCTCATATTTTGCTTCTTGGTTAAATATGGTACAACTGTTCAATTGATGATAAAAGCATACAATTATAGGGCCATCGCAGATCTGACCTTTGAACAAAGTATACGTGTAACAAGCAATGGCAGCCATTTAGAATATTCTGATGGTTGCTTGTTATTCTATCTATATACAATTTGAGATGACCCTACAGCTATATATCTTTCTCACGACATACTCCGACTGTGCGCCAAATTACCTTTAGCGCCTTTATCGTTTAACCCTTTCAATCCCACGGGCTCCAAAAAGAGCCTTTGTTGTGATATGCTTGGAACCCGTGGGCGACAAAAAGTCCCACGATTTGCCATGAGCTTGGAGACCAAGGCAACTTATCTCACCAGCGAAAACACTGCTTGAGAGTTATTGGTTTGGCGCCCTCTGCTGACAGAAATAAAGTTTTTGAAGTTAGCGCGCCATATCCATACATGCATTGCATGCAGGCATGAATGTACGTGTACGTGAATAGGTTAGCTACCGGTCACGTGACTGACGCGACGCGCGACATTATAGCGTCGCGTCCCATGCATATCCATTGCGGTCGAAGTAGGTTATACGTATCGCTGTGTTTTTGCAATCGGAATGGAACAAATCCTCAATAATGACATTTTGGCTGAGATTTTAGCAGATAGTGATTCCGGATTTGACTTAAATGATGACAATGAAGAGTCTTCGGACGACGAGAGCATGCTCAGCGAAAACACAGCAGAATTTCAAGAGGTAAGCGCATGATACAGGCTTGAGTAGGTGCCCTCGAGTATAACGGAAATTAGAGTATAACTGTATTTATTTGATGTATGTACAGTGGCAATGCGTGTACATCAAATGAATACAGATTACAGTCCTATAGAAATTTACCTCCACCCATAAACATGGTATAGCCTGTCGTGCAATTTTGCATCCAAAAAGATGCAGAAGTAGTAGTCTTAACCTCAAATAAGAATAGCTTCGTAGGCCGTTTGGCCTGGTATTTAGACTCCGTATTATTATGTATTTGGCAAGAATTTAGAAGATGATTTACTATGCCAATCACAGTCAATACCATACACAAGGCATTCACATTCATGACATATCTGCAACGACTATTGAGGCCACCATGATCGTTCTTTTCTCAGCGCAATATTCATTTTAGGCATGTGCTGCAAATTAGCATTAACAAATATAGGACCGATAATCAAATTTTATCTTGCTTCTTTTGCAGCCTACCCAAGATGACGGCCATCCAAGTTCTTCCAAATCAAGAACCGGAAAAGCCAATTTCCGATCTGGTTGGGAACGACGAGACCACTACGATTGTGGGACTGTGCAGTTCACTGGAAATCCTGGCCCAACTGGCGACTTCGGAACACTCTCGGCAGTGGAGATCTTCAAGCTGTATTTTTGCCAACTCGTGTGGGATTTGCTCGTCGACGAGACTAATCGCTATGCACAGCAAACAATAGACTCAAATCCTGAACAACAGTTCTCCTGGTACCCAACCAACGTTCCCGAAATGATGGCATTTGTAGCACTTATCATTGCTATGGGCATAAACAAATCACCTCAATATAGGATGTATTGGTCAACGTCCGAAATTTTGAAAATTCCCTTTTATCCGTCGGTAATGTCGAGAAATCGTTTCAGTTCAATTCTTCGGTTTCTCCACATCTCCAATAACCAAATTCCTCGTGAATCCTCGGCTAAACAAGACAAACTTTCCAAAGTTCGGCCCTTGATAGAAGTCATTATCCCGAAGTTTCTTAACCTGTATAAACCTGCGCAGAATCTGTCTCCAGACGAGAGTATGTTGAAATTTAAGGGACGCTTAAGTTTTATTCAGTACATGCCCAACAAACCAGTAAAACGTGGGATGAAAGCATTTTCATTAAATTGTAGTAAATCCGGATACACGTGCAATTGGGAACTGTACACAGGTGCTGACAACACAAAAACTGTAAAGGATAAGGTACATGTAGATTCCGAGTCATCAGACTGCCATCCACCAAACATGACAGTCCCTGGAAAAGTGGTTATAGAATTAGTCAAACCACTTCAGAATAAGGGACACGTCATATACTGTGATAATTACTATACAAGTCCGTCGCTGATAGCAAAACTGTCTGAACAAGGCTTTGGATGTTGCGGAACTGCTCGATATACTGCTAAGGGAATACCCGAGGTCGCAAATCAAAAAAATCATAAAATGAAGAAAGGTAGCAACCCAATCTTTTTGGTGAAAGATGGGCAATTGTGCATGGTTTGGCAAGACAAAAAATCTGTAACATTTTTAACTAATGTCGGCAGCACTGCAGTGTCAAAAAAGCAAACTCGATGTAAAAAGAGCACTTCTGGATTTCGTGAAGTTATGAAGCCCGAATGTATTTCATCTTACAATTTAAATATGGGAGGCACAGATTTAGCAGACCAGTGTTTTCAGTACTACAATCATACCCACAGAAGCTTGAAATGGTGGAAACGATTTTTTTACCATCTTCTCAATATATAATATGTATTGTCAATAGCAGAGTAATATTTAACAGCACAGCAGGGAGCAAAAATGTCAGTAACCTTGATTTTCGTATAGGGATTGTACAAGGCTTGCTATTGGGTTGGAAACGTAATGCAACAAGTCAGTTGAGATACCATATTCCTATTGATTTGGCAAGACAACAGCACTTTCCTGGCAAAAACCGCAATGGAAAGAAACGCGACTGCATTGTTTGCAGTAACCGCAAATTAGGCCGGCGAAAACAAACGGTGATTATATGTAAGCAATGTATGAAGCCTATGTGCCTATATAGTTCCTTGCTTTGAGAATTACCATACCACTTGATTGTACTACATGTATTTGCCTCCAACCCCCCCCCCCCCCCCCCCCCCCCCCCAAATCAATGTTGAGAAAATGAGGCGTCGGACGCACTGCAGATTACACTCCAAACCAACATTGATTTGGAGGGGGGAGGGGAGGGGGGAGGGGGGAGGCGGGGTATAATTACTTATGATGTATGTCTGTACAGTAAATACATGTACAAGTAAATAGTTTGTTTCCAGGCAAATTGTTTTTATAATGGCTTTTGATGCATGTGTATGCACCGAATACAAGTAAATGGTTCATTTTCAAGAAAATAACAAAGGAATTAAAAACAAAAATTCTCATACAAGTTATTGTTTTTCCACATGTAAACAAAATCTGAAACATGTGCCGTATTTATCACATGTTCTGAATTATTACCCGTTTGTATTACTTTTCCCCCCGAGTGTAAATACGTATCTAATTATTTCATTATTGTGCTTTTACAAAATAACTAGATGCACACAATTTGTTTTCCTTGTACACTTATTTTTGCAATCAGTTTTACATACAAATATCTGTATGTGTATATGTACAGTATGCATGCAAACACAGTGTGTTGAGGGCGCACTTCAATGAAATTGCTCAAAAACCAATGGGGCTGGAGTCACACTGAGCTCCTAATTGCTGTGGTAAACAAGGGTAATCTCTTGCATAGTGGCTGAGAGTGAAAGGGTTAATGGTAGTATACACCATTTCCGAACCTCAAAAAACGAAAATACTTAATTTTTAAGAACCAATAGAAAAAAAGCACTGAGAAGTTATCGATTCTTAATCACTTGAAGAGGAGACTAACTGGCGTAAATAAATACAAAGACCGGTTTGCGTCTGGCGATGGCGTGATCAACCGTTAACCCAGCTAAGTGCGCTGATGGGGGGGGGGGGGGGGGGGGTTAGCTTACACGTGTATCGAAATAATGTTGCTCAATTAGCCATCACGTGATCCCCGGTTTCAGCCCGGTTAAAGTCCTGTACCCAAACAACCAATTGTGTGGCTTCCCTCTGATTTAACTGAGTGAAATGTTTACAGAGGAACCACTTCGGCAATTGTAGGTTTGGTGTAGGCGCGGTGTAAGGATAGCGCTTGTCCTTTTCGATGCTTGTTGAGTGAACTACCTCTCTCCCGTTCCCGCCAAAAATGAAGTGTGTCCTGGCATTTTTTGGAATGTTGCTCATTGCTGCAGCCAGTTATGGAGGTAAGATAACCAGTTAATAACCAGTTTGCGTCGTATGCCTTGTATTCACGTAGTTATGCATATAAGAACGTTCTTACCTTTACTATTTGCATCGCGGCGACGTTGCGGGCGAAGGATCCACATTCACTTGATAAATCTTTGCACTACAAACATGACGTACATTGCTTGCGCTGGTGTTTTGGGTATACACGTACGTTCCTATGCGTGCCCACCCATACCCGGCCCGTTGACCAGCCAATTATTAAGTCGGATTGCCATAACGGGTGCCGGAAGGGAGGAGCTCGATTCTAATGGTTGGAAATTGGGCCAGGTTTGCGATTCCGATGGAGGTATAGAGCCTGGATTGGTGTTCGTTTTAGGAAACGAGGTAGGAGATATCTAAATTCTTGCCGGTGGTCCAATATGGCACTGGTAAGGAGGTACAATTTTATAGAGCAGCCATGTCATTTTGTCAATGTGAAATTTGATTATGGTTATTAGGCTGTGGGAGTGTCGTAATAATAATTTTAGCTAGTTCGAAATTCGTTTTTTTAATACCATTTTGTGTGTTCTCACATATACCATGTTATGTAGGAATTCCTCTATGCGTGTACGTGCGTTGAGGCAGTGACGTGGTCAGCGCGACGGGCGTGGCAGTCTTTGTATTGTACAAAGCTATTGTACAAAGCTATTGTACTTTGGATAATAGCACGCGCTCAAGCATGCACGGTGCGAAATTTAACTGCTAGAAGAAGATGGCCTCGCATTCCTGCGGGATTTTCATGAAGGCATGGGTATTGTCAAAAAGTATGTGGATATGGATAATTTATTTATTTATTATCAGTAGGCCTGTATCGGACTGGGTTTTATCACGGTTCATATAGTAGCACTCATTAGTAATGGAAAATACCGGTCCATTTATCAGAGTACCTAATAATATGCGTAATACAAGGATGGTCTAAAACGAAGAGGATGTAAGGTGGCTTTCAAAATACAAAGCATGTTTGATGTGTCACCCCGCCGTTTTGGATGCCAAAACCAAAACCTTTCGCAAGTCAAGTCAAGTCAAGTCAAGACAAGACGATGCCAAGTCAGTCAGGCTTCCCTCGCTAGCACTGTCTAGTGGTCTTCTTCGATGGTCTGTGTTGCTCGGACCATGCCCTTACCGGTGTTCTCCGAGGCTCCGTAGATGGCTTGGGCCAGACCGGCTCACTGCACTCCGTAGATGGCTTGGGCCAGACCGGCTCACTGCACTCCGTAGATGGCTTGGGCCAGACTAGCTCATTGCACTCCGTACACCAGCGGGACTGTCGTGTTCATAGACTTTCGTCCCCGGACTTCTGGCCACGCCCACACAAAACCCGACCTGGCTCGTCATTAAACTGGTATCGAGTTTTATAATTGTATTAAATAATTCAATTGTAATCACCTGGGTATAATTTATATTGTAATTATTAAATTCATTGTTCAAATCTAATTGCTGGTTTTCACTTTTGTTGTTTATTACTTTGTTTCTGCCGTGCCCTAGCTCAGTTTGTTTTAATTGATATGGCGCACGTAACAATGTACATTTCATTTGTATTCCCTTATACCCCTGTCACACCGGAGCTACGCTGCCGTTGCGCTCCCACGGCGACTACAAAAGTTGAAAAATGCAGTAGAAGCGTAGTATGATCGCCAATAGCGTAGTGGGAACGCAGTGGAGTCTACCTAGGTCGTGGATGGGTCTCCATGGTCGCCTAACATCGCAGAGGGTCGGCGACCTGGTCGAAAACGCAGTGAGAGCGTAGTGGGAACTCAAAGAACGTACTACGGACGTAGTGAAGTCCACCTGAGCGTGTCATAATCGTAGCAAGAGGGATTTGGTATCGCCGTCTGCCCAATTTTCGACTGATACCCATGTCAGACCGGTGTGCAATCCCACAGCGACCTTACCGCGATGCAGTTTTCATCAAAAACGCAGTGGGGTTGCCAACAAATCCTGAAATCTATGAGGTAGGTAGCTCACAATACGCTCTTGACTCGTTCACTGCGCTCTCACTACACTCTCACTGCGACCTAAGCGTTCCCAGTTTGATTATCGCCGCGCTCTCGCTGCGCTCCCACTACGCTCTACGCGATCTCGCTGCGACCAAGGCGACCTCGTTACGACCTCGCTACGACCTTACTACGCTGTCACTACGTCCCCACTACGTTCTATGCGTTTGTACCGCGTTCGCGCGGCGACTATAAACACAGCGAGCTCGATGTTGCTGGATATTTGCTATCTGTTGTACAATTATTATGTTCTGCCTCTCTACATCCATGGTGAAGAGGAGATGCACATTAGTATGTTGTGTGGAGGATATAGGCTGCATTTTTACCAATTGTGGCCATTACGCATGTCAAAGTCAGAACGTACTATACACGCAGTATAATCTCAGTATAATCGCACTGTGAACGTACTGGAAACTCCGTAACATCGCCATGGACGCATTAGGGGCGCCATAGTCGTACTGGCAGCCCCGTGTGGACGCAGTATGAGCGTGAAGAAGCCCTATACGACGTAGTAGAAGCGCAGTAGAAGCACGGTAAGAGCGTAGTGAGAGCGTGACAAGCGTACAGTGGTCGTTCTTCAGACGTACTTCAGTCGCAGATTAGGCAGACGGCGATACCAACTCGCTCTTGCTACGATCATGACACGCTCAGGTAGACTTCACGGCGTCCCAAGTACGTTCTTTGAGATCCCACTATGTTCTCACTGCGCACCCAGTGCGTTTAGACCAGGTCGCCGACCCTCTGCGATTGTTTTGAGCAGGCTCAAAACAATCGCCGAGGTTTGGCGACCATGGAGAACCTCCCCCGACCTAGGTAGACTTCACTGCGTTCGGACTACGCTCTTGGCGATCCTACTGCGCTTCTACTGCGTTTTAGTGTTTTTAGTTGCCGTGGGAGCGCAACGGCAGCGTAGCTTCGGTGTGACAGGGGTATTACCACGGATGTAGAGAGGCAGAACATAATAATTGTACAACAGATAGCAAATATCCAGCAACATCGAGCTCGCTGTATTTATAGTCGCCGCGCGAACGCGGTACAAACGCACAGAACGTAGCGGGGACGTAGTGAGTGCGTAGTAAGGTCGTAGTGAGGTCTTCTTGGTCGCAGCGAGATCGCGTGGAGCGTAGTGGGAGCGTAGTGGGAGCGCGGCGAGGAACGCATAGGTCGCAGTGAGAGTGTAGTGAGAGCGCAGTGAGCGAGTCAAGAGCGTACTGTGAGCTACCTACATCATAGATTTCATGGTTTTTTTGCCAGTTTTCGGCAACCCCACTGCGTTTTTGATGAAAACTGCATCGCAGTAAGGTTGCCGTGAGATCGCACTCCGGTGTGACAGGGGTATTAGCGTCGCCGTGAGTGAATTTGTTGTAGCTTTGGCGCAGTATGGTACAGCTAGGCTACGCATGTTCGGCGTTCCTGAAAATTCTGAGATTCAATGAAGTAAGGCCTATGGCAGTTAAAGCCAGCAGTCTTAGTAAACCCTTCTGGGTTATAAGTATAGGGTCAAATGGTTGTTATCCTTTGTTTCACAATTATTAATTTGTTCTTTACAAAATATGATTTAACTTCGTGACACTTGTGCATAAACAAAAAGAAAACTTAATCCCCAATCGGGCTGATCAAAATAATTAATTTGGTAAACGTTTAGGTAGATTTTCGGAGAATAGCTGTGGAAAGGCCTATATCAAAGACATTTTAAAGCTCTTTGACCACTGTAGCGCCAGCTTATGCAATTAGGTTAGTGAATCACCATGGACACTAGGGGATGTTTCATATCAGATGCGGCAAGTGAGTCCGTAGGTATAGCCAAGTGACTACCAGATGTGGGGTTGTTTTTCCAGACTTTGTCTAAATTCAGATCGAGTTGTTTATCTCAGAGAGAAACTTGTAGTCCAAAAAAGGACATGTCAGACCTTTTCTGAGTTACAATATTATCACTGGTGACTGCAATGGCAGTACGCCATGTAAGTGCTGGTAGCAAGGGGTAGGATTGACAAGGTTATATAGATGGATTTAACCCTCTGTGATTTGACGGACGCAGCACCGTTTATGTATCTCACGTTTCCTTTTGATTTAATCCCATATGCACAGGACATGTGATGGCTATGGTGTGGCAGGGGTCATAGTGAAGCAGAAGCTTCATCATCAGAGGCACTAACAAGATGGAGGAGGTCCTTGGAGCGATAGAGGGGTCAAGCTTTGCCCTGGGTCTCCCAAGGTTTCAGAGTGAACATAGGGCTAAAAAGGAGCATCTATAGTTAGCCCCTGAAATTGTTTTATGTTTGGCACAGCCCAGGCGATCAGACCTTGATTGGTATGGGAAAGTGTATTTTGGAACATTTTGGACGGTGTTCTGTGCGGTGGGTTTGGCCAAGAGGTGGATTTTGGTCGGGAATTGGACGCAAGGGTGGAGTGTCCCAGGTGGTGTTGGTGGAAAGGTTAGTGGGCATGTACATCTGTACGATGGGAAAATGTACAGTAAACGCAACTGTATAGGCCTAATAAGATTATATCAATTTATTTTCAGTTGTGGTTTCACTTGCAGGATTTGGTTGCTCTATATGACTATAGTCTTGGCAGAGTGTAACAATGGGCAACATAAGGTACAGGTCAGGCTCAAGCATAGTTTCTTGGCGGGGTCGGGCCCCGAGGTTTTCAAATATTACCTGGAAAACGGTGTCTGGGTAAGGCCTATAGTTGGCAAATGCCTTAACCCTTTAAACTCAGGCCTGTTTTCGAAGATTTTGTACGTGTTGCTAGTTTGTATATACAAATATCATTTACAGTGTACAAATCCCATATAATTATGTATCATTGGAAAGCTTACATATAGGGCTATATGATGTGGGAATATTTGGAACCCCAGGAGCTTTTAAGGGACTTATAAGTCAGATGTAGCGCGGGGCTGAGTGCAAAGGGTTAAAATTATAATAATGAATGTAACGCTTGGTTCACAAATAAATCTGTGAAAGTGATGCCTGTGAAAATTATGCTGGGATAACGTCTGATCTGCAAAATGATTAACCAAGTATCCGCAAAATCTATGGGGGTGTAGCCACGGGTGAACCTATGTTGTGGGAACGATTTCCTATTCACAAATTGTATGTGCATGCATCTCAGACAAGCCAAATTTCGGGGTCGGGCGATTTATATCACATTGTGGTAAAATCCTTGGAAGAGTATGACTGGAAGTAGACAATTTATGCTGTCTAATAAACGCGAGCATCGCAGCAATTGACAACTGCCCAGCAAACACAAAACGTTTAAAAAACGTTTTTTAAACGTTTAAGTAGGTCCGCTAGGTCTTCGTCCTAAATAAACGTTTAAAAAACGTTATTTAAACGTTTAATTAGGCCCGCTAGGTCTTCGTCCTAAATAAACGTTTAAAAAACGTTTTTTAAACGTCCGCTACGTCTTGATTTTTAACAAACGTTTAAAAAACGTTTGGAGAACATCTAATTTTGACCTAATATTTGCCCCAAAGCAAAGGTTTTTTTAAAACGTTTACAAAACGTTTACGAAACGTTTGAAAAAGACTATTTTTTTTCTGGACGTTTAACAAACGTTTTCTTTACGTCCAAGTCAAATAAAAACTAATTGTAATTAATTATTGTTTTTTAATATTATGATTTAATATGATTATTATTTTGATGATTAAATTGAGTAGCCTTATGATGGTGATTATGATGATGATTATGATTATGATGATCGATGATGATTATGATTATGATGATGATGATGATCGTCATCCTCATCGTGTGGCCCATATGGTCGTCGTCGACGTCGTTGATGTACGTAATTGTTATATTTTGTGACATCGATATCATGCGGTGCGCCAGCGCGGCCTGGCTGGCCGCCTTCGTACAGCGTGCATGCCATCGTTTATATTCAAACGCTATGTTGGATGTTCTTGAAAGGTTTTCTGAACGTTCTGAATAGGTTTTCTGAACGTTCTTAAAAGGTTTTCTAGACGTTCTTAAAAGGTTTTCTGAACGTTCTTAAAAGGTTTTTTGAACGTTTTTAAAAGGTTTTCTAGACGTTCTTAAAAGGTTTTTTAAACGTCTAAAGGTTTTCTAGACGTCCTAAAAAGGCACTGCAAAAACTGTGGTGTTAAAATTTTAACACCAATGTTTTTTTAATCTTTTGGAATGAACATTGGTGTTAAAATGAAGTAAAATGATTCTTGAAGTATTAGTTTCAAATCAAGTACTGGTGTTACGTACTTTTGGTGTTAAATTTGACCTAGTGCGCATGCGTGTGTGAAATAAAGCCCTCTGATTGGTCAATAAGGAATTATGGTATATGTTAACAATAGTCGATGTTAAATTGTTGTATTTAGTCCAAAAACCCATTTATTTTACCATAATATGTAATTATTTAAACGATTCCATGATTGAATTTTGATTTGTGTGCAAACATAGTTAAAAATTCGCGTTACATTTTATTCGTTTTCAAATTTTGACATTATTCATAAAAACTAGCTGCGACTTCGTCGTGGACAAAAAAGCGTAGTATAAAACTAACAACGGCAATGGCTATGTGTGTAGTACGTATTCAGTAGGAATAGATTATTATTGTATATGGATGTGTAATGTGTAATAAGTCAGTTCTTTGTAATATTTCATTACGTAATTTGTCCATGCAGTTAATATGTACAAAATTATAGTGTTAAAACGGTATGATCCTCAAACTGGTGTTATTCAACACCCAAATTTTTTGCACTGTAGACGTTCTTAAAGGGTTTTCTAAACGTTCTTAAAAGGTTTTCTAGACGTTCTTAAAGGTTTTAAATTGGTTTTTTAAACGTTCAATAAAAACGTTTTTTAAACGTCCAAAACCTACCACAAAAAAACGTTTAAAAAACGTTTTTTTTGAACGTTTAAAAAACCAATTTAAAACGTTTAAAAAACGTTCAGAAAACGTCCGATTGTTAGCTGGGTGAGCGTCAAAATCGAAAAGGATTTCAGATCATTTGTTTGAGTACGTGCTGCGCCTATGGAAAATAGTTTTGTAATGCTTGGAGAAAACAAATGCAGGCCCCACATACATATGTTTTTGCTAAAAGGAGGTCTTCGGGAAAACTATTCATATTCTATAACGGAGAGTTATTTCGATTACCTATTTTCTGGCTGTTGAACCTTTGCTAGGCATTAGTGCACAAATTGTAGCGTGAGTTACCTTAACAAAAGTTGCCACCACGGTATGTTTGGGTCCAAAACAGAAAATGGAGTTTCAAATTATCTTAATAAAAAGAATATATTGCGGCATAACACTTTTATCAACTAAATTTTGTAAGGTACTAAAATGAGTTGGTTTTAGCCAAACAAAATGTGCCGCATTTAAGTTAAATTACAGTTGATATTGTGCAGTAGGTGGGCGTGTCAAGATGAAAAATTGTAAACGAAGGTTACTGGTGATAAGCATTTACATAAATAATGGGGGTACGCCAGTGTGAACGAAGTAGTTCATTTTTTATTAAAGGCTTAACGTCTAGTGTTGATCAAAAAACCACTTTACATCAGGAACCCACGAGTGCCAAGAATATAATGTATACATGTACACTGTCGATAGAAAGCGCTCAGAATGTAACATGCGCGCGATGGCGCAGGGTCGTTGCAGAGGGGCGCGCCCTCTGAATTAGATCTATTCTCTCTATAACCCAGGATTTATGTACTTTCAGTCTGGTCAGCTGGAATGTCAATTGGTGGGCTAGGCTTAGACTGAGCTCTAACTTTAATATGAAGGCGGCAAGACAAGGTATTTCATAGTGGCGAGTCTGAGCCGCTATGGAGTGGTAGGGAAATCCCTGGCAACAGGGCGCTACAGGTGCGAGGGGAAAACCCCGTTTACACGGCGGGAGGCGTTTATTGCATTATGGAGTGTGTAGTTATGCGTGAGTTCGTTTTTGATTGAAATAGGGGACGTATAACATTAGAGGGCTATAGGGTCCCCTATTTCGAAAAGGTCCCCGATTCTGATTCATAAGAAAAGCCTAGGGCCTTCCGAATCATTTAAAGCACGAACAAAAGAGGGATAATAGGAGGTCCATCAATTCGTTTTGTATATTACGTTATGAAGACACTGCATGGGGGGTTCGTGGGCTGAGGAAAATCTCTCTGTACTAAAACTCAGAAAGTTCTGTCGACCTAAAAGGTTCTTGTATTCACGCGTTTGTTTGTGGTGTAAGTGGGCGACACGAAGGTGAATTGGGGTTTGGGTTAGAATCGAGGACGTCCTCGATTGAGTTTCGCGTACAAAACCAATGAGAGCCGTTCGAAAAAGTTAGAGTGCAAACAAAGGAAATCATCGAGAGGAACACAAGAAACTCCTCGATTTACACCATAGACAGACGTGTATGTATGTATGTGCGTTTGTTTTTGATTGAAATAGGGGACGTATGACAAAGGGAACAATGGGGTCCCCTATTCCGCAAAGGTCCCCGATTCAGACTCGTGTGCAAATCCTATGGCGATCATCCGAAAACAAACAAAAGAGGGAAGACGGTCGGACAATGCCCCGTCCCCTATTGACGGCATTTACCCACTTGCGTGTACATGTAGGTGTATGTACATCAAAATTGGGATGCTGCGTAGCACTGAAGAGCATAGAAAGTGTGAAAATATAAATATAACAGTGCTCACCGGAAATAAAACCGAGCTTTCTGTGCAAATGCACCTTCTTCAGAGAGAATTATGGCTTGTTGGTGTATGTATATACATGTATATGTGTGTATGTGTATATATATATGTATATGGATATGGATATGGATTTGGGTATGGATATGTAGGTAGATAGATAGATAGATAGATAGATAGATAGATGGATAGATATATGGATAGATGTATATGGATGTGTATGGATATATTATATTGATATAGGGATATATATGAATATGTATGGGTATAGATGGATGGAAAGGAAATGAAAAAGGAAATGAAAAAGGAAATGAAAAAGGAAATGAAAAAGGAAATGAAAAAGGAAATGAAAAAGGAAATGAAAAAGGAAATGAAAAAGGAAAGGAAAAAGGAAAGGAAAAAGGAAAGGAAAAAGGAAAGGAAAAAGGAAAGGAAAAAGGAAAGGAAAAAGGAAAGGAAAAAGGAAAGGAAAAAGGAAAGGAAAAAGGAAAGGAAAAAGGAAAGGAAAAAGGAAAGGAAAAAGGAAAGGAAAAAGGAAAGGAAAAAGGAAAGGAAAAAGGAAAGGAAAGGAAAAAGGAAAGGAAAGGAAAAAGGAAAGGAAAAAAGAAAAGGAAAAAGGAAAGGAAAAAGGAAAGGAAAAAGGAAAGGAAAAAGGAAAGGAAAAAGGAAAGGAAAAAGGAAAGGAAAAAGGAAAGGAAAAAGGAAAGGAAAAAGGAAAGGAAAAAGGAAAGGAAAAAGGAAAGGAAAAAGGAAAGGAAAAAGGAAAGGAAAAAGGAAAGGAAAAAGGAAAGGAAAAAGGAAAGGAGTAAGAAAGGAAAAAGGAGAAAGAAAGGAGAAAGGAAAGGGGAAAGGAAAAGGGAAAAGGACGGGAAAGGAAAAGGGGAAAGGAAGGGAAAAAGGAAAAAGGGAAAGGAAAGTAAAGCAAAGGGAAACGGGAAAAGGAGAAAGGAAACGGAAAAAAAGGAAAAGGAAAAGGAAGGTGGAAAACCCGATTGGTAGACATAAATGGGGGAAAAACCTCGGAGATTAATGTGGGGAAAACCCCAGAGATGGTGTGAGGAGAGCCCCAGGTATTAATGTGGGGAAAGGCCCAGATTGGGATATGCATCTGTAAAGAGGAAAATAGCCCCAGTGAATTAAGGAGGGAGGTAAAGGGATATATTATGTCTTTATATTTGTATTAGTTATTCGGCCACGAATGGCAACATTCAAATGAATATGCCGGTACAGAGAGTAGGATAATGTAATAAAGTGATGTAGCAGCACGAACAAGGGCAAAGCAAAGGGTTATGAATATTATACGGCAATGGGAAGTCAAGGTGTTGCAATAGAAGACAAAACGGAAACGAGACAATACCGACAAAGATGGCAAAGATGAAAATGTATTTATACAAAATTAGAGAATGAAGTCCCTATGTATCGACAATTTTGTTTTCTCCGTTGTTTTTTACGATTTGCCCCGCTTTTGTAGAAAAGGGCCACTGTCGGCCAATCATCAAGGATGAGTTAAATCGTGAATTACATACTTTGGTGCTGGCATGCATCAGTAAATAACATATTTTCAATTGTTAGCTGAGCTAACCGTTTTGCATAAGAATGTTTTGCAGGAAGGACTCTGGTACATCGAAGTCAGAGAATGATGTAGCAAGCACCGACCTCGTTCGGCACGCAAGACGAAGGGCGTGTAGTTGATAACACGCTTACGAGGGACGAGGGAAGGATGCAAGTCAGGATTATAACTTCGGCACCTCAATTGGGTATTCTTCAAGACAATGGCCTCGTCTGGCGCACTAATTGAAGAGGTAACGATGAAGGGGTAACGATGGAGAAGGGACATCCAGTCCAGAAAGATACTGGAGATTGTGAGTATTGTTTGAAATAAAGTAACACGGAGATGCTGCCTATGTCCCATGAGGGCTGGTAAGTAATAGCTCAGACTCTTTTTCGTCCGCTCTGTCTTGTCGTCGAAGCTTGGTGTTCCCCAAGTTCATGTATGCTGCATTTTATGTTTCTCTTGCAGGTTGTGCAACAGGATAGGGAATGCAAAAATAAAATACTTTATTCACGATTGAGAACTCGAATAATTGGATAACTACATTTCTGAGAAGGATGCATACGGGGGTCTTCTGGCGTGATTTGGTCGGCGTATGGCACTATTTTTGCCGCTTCTCTCGGACATTTGTATTGGTGAAGAATATAAAGAGTTGTAATCGGCTGATGGCAGTTCGTCCCCCCCCCCAAAAAAAAAAAAAAAAAATAAAAAAAAAAAAAAATAAAAAAAAAAAAAAAAAAAAATATAACAAAAATAATTAAATAAATCGCAGGCGGAGCTAAATAGAATGCCACGCCCCAACTGGTGATTTACAGATTAGTTTAATACAAACAACCGTTTGCGGTCTTGGGAGCGGAGCCTCCACCACAAAATAGGGCCAGGAAGGAATGTGATACACGTAGTCGCATGTGGCGGGTGTATTCTGAAGTTTGAGCGACAATGCACATCCTTTTAAGTCACAGTATCTCTTCTGCTGCAGTAAGTTCAATGGAAGCCAGGTGTGGAAGTCCAAGTTTCGTGGAGATCATGTCACGTCGACATCAGGGAAATGAAATGTCTACACGTTTATTCCATAACTCCCTGGCTTGGTACAGTCTACACATGGTTCAACCGCTTCAGACGGAGAGACGGAGAGTATGAATTTCGAAAGGATAAAATATTAATAAAGGCTAGTAGAAGAGCCTCGACGACTGGGCAGGAAAGGCAAATGGTTTCTTTAGGTTTATGCGACGGAGGATATACGTTCTCATGTTTTTTAGGGGGTTGTGTTGTTTGTTTGTTTTTGTTGTTGTTGTTTTTTGGACAGGTTCACATGCACGAGGTCACCCCAGCATGAGGAGTTACGTTCAGCGGCAGGCAAATAAACGGGGTATACAGTAAGACGTTTCTTGGTTAAACAGACGGTCGGAGATAGAGGAGGTAGTCGGCGCAGCCGAACTTGAAATTGATACACTCGTATTCGGTTGAGGTTGGATTATACGATGCTTTAGGCAAATCCACACAAGTCCAGTTTATATGTACACGGTATCATTTTGCATTTGAGGGAATTCGGATGGCGCGGGTCGACTCGGATGAGGATGTCCTTTGATTTAAAGCAACCAGAAGGTAATAGTGGACAGCTGCCAAATTTCGCCGATGGATGGGCTCGTTGAGAGAACAGTTTTCCCCGAATAAATTGCTGACGGGCAGGGCGAGAGGTCGTTATATACAGCTCAGGATTCAGCATGCATTGTAAGAATAGTCAAGATGCTACAATCCATATAAGCAATTTGTTGGGGTAGTGCCTTCACTAACAGGCCAGGTGCTGAAGCGACATCGGGTGGCAAAGCGAAATTAAGAATTGGTTGGCTAAAGCATATATGAGTACAATAGCAAAAGGTACAACGCAGAAAGGTAAGGCAGCTGGAGACGGCTCTCTGAGGGATAGTGTAAGGTGTTGAGCTTCTTGCGGTAGTGTGCAAACAAGGATGGTACCTACAAAGCATGGGCTTGGCCTCATTTGAGGGTCTGCGGCAAGCGGCTAGAGGAGCCTGTCGGCAGGGAACAACACCTCAAGATCATTAACTGGTAGACAAATAGATGCAGAAATTATTGGTGGCATATGCTGTGTATCCCGAGGAGAATCACGGGTAAAATTAGGGGTGAGGCGTGGGATGAGATGTGGGATGAGATGTCGGATGAGATATGGGATGAGATAAGGGTTGGGGGTAGATGAAGAGAGCATAGCGGAATGGATTGGGAGTCTAAGTTCGGAGCGAAGAATCCTTCCACCCATTTCTAAGATCAAATGTGGACTCTGGAGTCCGAACAAAGCAGCGATGCTAATAGTTTACTATGGGATTCAGGTCAGGGGAGAGCGAAGGCCACTGCATGGTGTTGATGTCCTCGCCTTGGAGAAATGAAGTGGTAAAGCGAGCAGCATGGGGACGAGCGTTGAAATGCTGAAAGGTTCTCAGTTCTGGGTGGTGTAGCAAGAATGGCAGCAGATGAGGTCGCAGGATGTTATCGACATACTGCTGGGCGTTAAGATTCCCATCCACAACCATCAGTGGCGTCCTGTACCGGCCTGATATGGCGGCCCACACCATAACACTTGGTCCACCCCACCTGTTGGTTTGCCGCACGCAACAATCGGTATATCGCTCGCCAGTTCTTCTCCAGACACGCTCACGCCCATCATGATGATCCACATAGAGCCTTGGCTCATCGCTGAAAGCGACCTCGTTCTAGTGCGCCAAGGTCGACCGCAGATGCTGCTGGCACCATATCTGTCGGTTGCGGCGATTGGCAGCCGTCAACACGGCGCCCATGTATGGTCTTCTGGCAATCAGACCATAGTCATGCAGTCGTCTTCGTTGGAGATTCGTGTGTTTGCACGCCCCGGAGTTTCTGCTGCAGTGCGGGATGCGCTAGACGGAATCGATCTCGCAGGTGACTTAGGACCGTCTGCCTTTCCTGTCTTGCAGTGGTGACTCTTGGCTTCCCTGATTGAGGTCTGTCATCTGCAGAGTTGTGGAGGGTTTCTCTGTCCACCAGGGCCGATATTGTCTGGTGTGAACAGCCAAGACGACGTGCCACCTCATGGTAGCTCAGTCTTCATTGCAGCATGCCCAGGGCACGCTACCGTTGATCCCCCGACAATCGTGGCATGTTGCTTGAAATGCCCATTTTGCACTGGCCTTTTTAAAGGCAACATGAAGACATCACGTGCAGCTCATTAAAATCATCCCATTCCCCCTTGGCTAATCACTGTCTGACAGTCAAAACAGCTGTTCAACAGCTGTGCCATGAAGTGACCATTTAAGGTTCAAGTGACCTTCAGACACCGTTTGGTATGACAGTGAGGACAATTGTCCACAAACAAGTTCACACATTACTACACGCAGTGTTATTGTTGCTATTTAAAGGTTTAAACGGTGGTAAGTTTCTTTTGCGTTTCAGTATAGTTAAATAAAACGAGAATAAAACTAAATCTTCAAATGATGACATGTAGATGTGTCTCTGATTTCAAAGCAGTGGAAACTACAAAATATTAAACGAAAATGAACTTCATTCAAGTATATAAAATAGGAGAGAACATAGGACATATAATCACTTGGCCATTAGAAAGACTCAGATCTGCTCAACCGGGAGAAAGTTTGGATGATTTGTCTTCAGACTATTTAACCACATGGGCTCAACATCCAACTAGGAAATGATTAACTTATTTGTTCTGTTCCCATTGTCATATGTTTCTTATTTATCCCTCGCCAGGATTGTTGCTTTGGTTTTTCTTTACTTTTTCTTACTTCGATGGTTTTTCCTGTCCAATTTATGTTTACGCCCCTTATTGTAATCATCTATGTTTTCCATTCTTTTTCCTAGCACCCCCCCCCCCCCCCACCCCCCCCCCCCCCCCCTTCAATAAATACCCCAGTCAAACTAATTGTTTAGTTCTTTCCGTTGATCCTTACCCTGGTCCATTTCCTTGTTATTTCACGCCTTGTTTTGTTCCCCAACAAGGTTCCCCCTTTATCCAATTGACCATTTGCGTGTGGAATTTGAATAATATCTGGTACACTGACTTGTTCACACAGCTTGGCACAGTTTACATTTAAATTCTCCAGACCAAAGACACTGTTGCTATATCACGTGATTCGGGGCAATATACAATATATCTTGCTGGCAGTTATGTACACAGCTATGCAGAGGTTTAAACAGCTAATCTTCAAAGGCATATGAAGCAATGGGACAGAAAGACCCCCCCCCCCCGGCCCTTCTTTGTGGCTGTCATTAAGCTTGTAGAATGGTGTGGTATCTTTTGAGATTTGTATGGGGGCGCGTTAGGCAACAATAGTCCAGTGAGCGTATAGTGTAGGCTGTTATGTAGGATTTCAAAGTTGTGCATTTTTTTTTGCTAAGGATGCTTTTTTTGGTTTCATTGGAAAGAGTAGACATCCAGGTTTCAGAAAAGTATTGGTAACATTTTTTTCCATTAACCGTATGGCCGCCATCTTGGATTTCAAAATGGCCGCCATTTGTTAACCAAATGTTTAATAAATCAAAGTATTAATGCTATGCGAAGTTCATTTTACTGACAATTACTTCAATTTATTAAGCCAAGGAGTTACAGATACAATTAGTATTGATTGATACCATCTCACTGGTTGATAGCCATCTTGAATTTCAAAATGGCCGCCACTTTAGGACAATGTTTTTTAACCCAGGATTGGAATTTCGTATGATCTCCATTTTGGTGTCAATACCCACATGTATTATGCTAAGGAGTTTAAAAACATACTATTGACTTGCTAATATATCTCTATTATACCCCTGTCACACCGGAGCTACGCTGCCGTTGCGCTCCCACGGCGACTAAAAAAGTTGCAAAACGCAGTAGAAGCGCAGTAGGATTGCCAAGAGCGTAATGGGAACGTATTAGTCTACCTAGGTCGTGGGAGGGTCTCCATGGTCGCCAAACCTCGGCGATCTGGTCCAAAACGCAACGGGAGCGCAGTGAGAGCATAGTGGGATATCAAAGAACGTATACTTGGGACGTAGTGAAGTCTACCTGGGCGTGGCATGATCGTAACAAGAGCGAGTTGGTATCGCCGTCTGCCTAATCTGCGACTGAAGTACGTCTGAAGTACGACAGCTGTACGCTTGTCACGCTCTCACTACGCTCTTACCGCGCTCATACTGCACTTCTACTACGTCTTCTAGGGCTTCTTCACGCCCATACTGCGTCCACACGGGGCTGCTATTGCGACTATGCCCCCCCCCCCCCCCCCCCCCAATGCGTCCATGGCGATGTTATGGAGCTTCCTGTACGATCACAGTGTGATTATACTGCGTATATAGTACGTTCTGACTTTGACATGCGTAAATGGTATAAATACAGCCTATATCCTCCACACAACATACTAATGTGCATCTCCTCTTCACCATGGCTGTAGAGAGGCAGAACATAAACATTGTACAACAGATAGCAAATATCCAGCAACATCGAGCTCGCTGTATTTATAGTCGCCGCACGAACGCGGTACAAACGAACAGAACGTAGTAGGGACGTAGTGAGAGCGTCGTAAGGTCGTAGCGAGGTCGTAGCGAGGTCGCCTTGGTCGCAGCAAAATCGCGTAGAGCGTAGTAGGAGAGCAGTGAGAGCGCGGCGGTGATCAAACTGGGAACGCATATGTCGCAGTGAGAGTGTAGTGAGAGCACAGTGAGCGAGTCAAGAGCGTACTGTGAGCTACCTACCTCATAGATTTCAGGATTTTTTGCCAGTTTTCGGCGACCCCACTGCGTTTTTGATGAAAACCGCATCGCAGTAAGGTCGCCGTGGGATCGCACACCGGTCTGACAGGGGTATTAGGATGAAAAGTCTTAAATTTGAAAATGGCCTCCATTTTAAAATCAGTTTGCTTAAAAACTTAGGATTTGAATGCTATAATCAACATTGAGTTTGCCAAGAAGATGCAATATTAATTGCCGGACAGCTCTAGGCATGGATGTCCTTGCATCTGTCATTGGGGTCAGGTACAGGATCCCTGTTGATGGCAATGAGGTCGTGGGGAATTGTGTACATCATAATGTTTGTGGCTGCTTCCTTTCTAGCTTGAAGTGAAGGCCCCTGCAGATTCTGTAGCATTGCAGTAAAACTTTCATTGCGCTGATAGATGTTCTGCACAAATCTAGCTGCTCTCCTCTGGATGGCTTATACTTGATTGATGGGGGTTTGATGATTGTTGAGCAATTTTCTAAATGTGGCCTGACCAGAGAGATGTAAGCTTGGCTTTTTTCTGCAGCCGTGGGTTACAGTGCCTTAGATTCCTCTTAATTAACCCTAGCATCCGGTTGGATTTCAAAGTGATGATACATGTATGTGTGTATTCCAGGAAAGTTTGGAGTTGAAAGATAGTCCCAGATATGGATGTTCATCAACTGATGTCCGTACATCATAACCCAAGTCAAAGCCGATGTTGTTTTCCAGGTAGGAAACTTGCATCACATGGCATTTGTCGATGTTAAACTTCATCTGTCATTTGGCTGACCAAGAATGCAGCTGAATCTAGATCTTTTTGAAGAGCTCTGCATTCATCCACATTGTTAATAGAACGGTGCATAAAACAATCGATGTGATGCAGATTGATATACCATTGGTGAATGTGAGAAATAACAATGGCCCTAACACCGTGCCTTGATATAGTTTTAATAAGGAAGAGCCTTTAGTAGGGTACTCTATCAAAAGCCTTAGAGAAGTCAAGAATGATGAAATCTGTTTGCTTTCTGTCATCTGAGGCCTCAGCAAGTTCATGAGTTGTAATGATAAGCTGTGATTATTCAAAGGAGCGGCCAGGGCAAATGCCACGTTGACTTTCAAAATAAAATGTTGTGAGTTTCATAATGATCCATCACACGGCTACAAATAATATGCTCAAGTATTTTACATGATATTGATGTGAGTGATACGGGTCGGTAGTTGGCGGCTTCACTGCGTTCACCTATCTTTATTATGGAAACCATGTTTGCAATCCTCCAGTCATGAGGGATTTTACCAGACTTCAACGACTGTTGAAAGATGGATGACAAGATAGGAGATATTTCTTCCGCCATGTCTTTTAAAAATCGAGCTAAAATGGAATCCGGACCTGTTGCCTTGATAATGCTATTCTTTTCAAGGAGTTTACGCACGCCACTCACTGAGATCTCAATGTGCTCGGCATCAGGAAACGAAGACTTGCCCATTGATGGCAGATCAGACAGACTCTCTGAGGTGAAAACAGACATGAATTTCATGTTCAAAATTCTAGCTTTACCTTTGTTGTCTGAGATGATCTTGTTATTGTGTGTAAGGGGTGAGATACCAGTAGTATCTAGCGCCAGAAATTATTTTTATGTTTGTCATTAGGATGCGGTTAGTGTATGACCAGTAGGAGGCTAGGATCTTTCTTCATTGCGGAATGACTTAAAATGATCCCAGTCATCCTTGGAGTTGGAAGCTTTTGCCTTCTTTTACATTCTGGCCTTCTTTCTGATCATACGTTTGAGGGAAGGTGTAATACATGGCCGGTTGGCACGAGATCCTACAGTCTTACTAGGGGTGTTCTTCTTCATTGTCTGCAGAATAAAAGTCTTCAACAGGACCCAGTTCTCATTGGTTGATCGCCGAGGTGCCTCGCTAAAAAATTCTTCTTGAAAGGTTACAAAATCCGATCTCACACCTTCCATGTCACATTTGCTGTAAAAACAGATTCTTTTAGGTGCCTTCTTGTTTACTGCAGGCTGAAAGTCAATGTCACTCAATACCGCCTCATGATCACTAATAATACCTTCCACTATCCGAGTGTTCTTGGTGGAGTTTTGATGCGATGACAGGGTTAGATCCAGAATGATAGCCTGAGGCTGGCATTGGTACATACAGGGTTAAGTAAAAACAGCAGCAAAAGCAAATTATTATTGTCAAGTTTATAATTTACATTATAGCTGCATAATTACACCTGCCAGCCTAACATTGCTGACAACAGCTATAGCTATACATTTTATTGCCACCAAGTTTGACTTCATATGTTGCTCAGAACTAAAGTTATAGGGCAAAATCCTCTAGAAATGGCGGCCATTTTGAAATCCAAGATGGCGGTCATACGTATATAGCTATAAACCTAATTATGATATTTTTGAACTCCCTGATATTGAAAACATAGGCTTTGCCACCAAGTTTGACACCATATGTTGCTCAGAACCAAAGTTGTAGGGCAAATTCGTTTGAAAACGGTGGCCATTTTGAAATCCAAGATGGCGGCCATATTTTTAACGGAAAAAAATGTTACCAATACTTTTCTGAGAGCTGAGAGTCTAATCTAGCCAATAAAACCAAAAAAAGCATCCTTAGCAAAAAAAAAATGCAAATATACATAACATCCTACACTAGTATAGGTATAGTGGACTAAAGGGGAGGGGTGGGGGAGGTGGGGGGGGGGGGCGCTTGTTCCCATATCTTGCTGGGTATTCCAAAGAGCCAGAGATGAACTGTTTGTGTCGACTTCACTGTTTATTGAATACTGTAAATAAATAATACAAAACACGTGTAGAGTTTTAACAATAAAGTACAAAACGTTAATAGACTAAATCCCATACACAGTGAACGTTTATATTAAATATGTTTTATCTTCGTCATCGGCCTGTGCAATTTTGATCTGACAATGTATAGTCATGAGTCTTACGATATTTCCACAGACCAGACTTGAGGAAATAATTTGTCCAACCAAAGAGTGTAACTGACTAACGAATAGCTGAGCAGAAGAATTGTTAATTGCACCGAATATTTTGTAGATGCGTCTTTGAAGACCTTAAGTGTACCACGTTTAGATTCCTAATGCATGCCTAGCCATTCGATCTCGGTACTCGGATCCCATTTATTCTTTGCCGTTGTCGTCTTCCACCTGCCATGTTGCATAATCAATCCTTAGCGTATTCCTTTATTTGTTAGGTGCATGGGCAGCGTGGCATCATCTGACCTCATATTGTGTAGACCGTACTTTTTGGGATTATTGATTCCAATTTGTTTTAGAGCATCTACAAATAACTCCCTGTATTTTGAATAGCTAAGGGGTCTATCCCAAAATTGCTTATAAGACAGAGCTGGGACGGTACGATAAGGCTGTACAAATGAACACATTCTATCCAATTTTGATATCACACTTTGACATAATATTCATTTAACATTGAAACTGGAGACAGGCTAGCATTTGAATTTGAAATAGGCGTAACTACCATCTCTAAATATATCAGTCTTTAATTTAGGAATACAAATGCTCATAACTTTACTATCTGATGACAAGCTTTGAGTTGAGACATTCTCTTGTGTCTGAAAAGTAAAGCAAACTTAAGTGAACGTAACAGACTGTCCTTAGGTTCATCAAAGTACTGTTTTCTCTTAATTTATTGGCTATGCAAATTACTTGCTCCTTCCAGTGCTTATGGGCAAAATACCCGTCGTTGCAAATAATAGCATTAGAACAGACAATCGTATTTACTATACTCGTAGCAAATATATAGCGGACATTTAATAAGTGAAGACACGTTATCTTTCCAGTTTTAACTGTCCCCGGACTGTCTTGCTTGATATGTGAGGTTCATAATAATATATCAGTTACATTGATGCTCGTTTTGCTGGGTATTTGCTTGAATGTTGACAATGTTATGGTAAATACTACCTGAACATGTACATGTAGTTGTACATTTACCATGGTTGTACCATGGGTTTATGTGCCTAACCGACTCTGTATGTGCATAGCTTTTGAGCGAGCAGAATGACGCCGGCTACCTGAACAATGATGGAATACCAACCTGTCGGCAAATTCACGATAAACATCGTGATCAGGAAGTAATGATTCTCAGGCCTTCCGATACTTGGGTTGAAAATCTTCAAGGAATAATGCATCTGCATGGGGACCCTTAGCAAAGCAGAACATCAATTCACTTAAAAGAGTTCAAAGTCAAGCAGCAAGATATTGGGCACTAGGAAACTACCGAAGGGATACGGGAATTGTTATTAAACTTTTGGAAGATCTGGGATTGGACACATTGCAGAACAGAAAAAACAACAACAATTAGGTATTATGTACAAGATGAAAAATGAGTTGGTCGACATTCCACTACGCAACCATGTTCAGCCTAAGACCAGAGATACAAGGGGAAACAACCAGAAATTCATTCAAGTCATTCACGAAGCCAGGGCCTTCCAAGATTCCTTCTTCGTGTCAACTATTAAGAACTGGAACTCACTCAGTCTCTCCTCAGTTGTTGTGAACAGTTGTGGCAATATTTGTTAGTCCAGTCAAGGCGCAGAAACTAAACACACGACAACAAAATTCCTCAAAATCATACCCTAACTTCGAGTGAACAAACTGCTTCCATAAACACCGACGATGCCCCGGCCGTGTCTGGCTGGAGAGCGGCAGCGATGCGCAGTCCCTCGTGAGGAGTAAAACATGCTCTGGCGTGATCGTGACACACCCATGGCTTATAAGGGACACTTAGTCACATTAACTGAACATTGATAGAGGTATTACGTAAACATGAAGGGCTGTAACTACGAAAGCTGTTTATCTTTATGCGAGTGTAGTATATAGACGTGGATAAATCCAAGTTACACGCGTCTTCCTAAACACCTGAATTAAACAACTCTTACTAAATATCTTAAATTGTTGTTTAGTTATCCTCGTGTAACTTGGACAGTCTAAACTTATTGACCGTGGTCCCTATTGTTAAAATACATTGTAATATAGAGGATTGCGCAACAGTATGGACATACGATAGGCCTCAGTAGATAAATCTTCAGCAGGTCTTTACTTAGATACTCTACAGCCTGAGCCATATGGCTGATACCAATAGGCAACGCAGTGACAATTTCACTGCTGAAAAACGATGGCTCTCGTTGAGACCATGAGGAACTTTAATTCCATTATTGGTGACAAACGATGTGACACTAAAGCCAACGAGAAAAAATGTCCATCTCGTTTCCTGACCGTAAAAGCCAATCTGCTATAAGGACAACAAAGAATTGGGTGTTCTAAATACAATCCGAGAAGTCCAAGTAAATCGTCAACGTGTCTTTGCTAACTCTGAAACGTCTGATGAAATGTTCCTCGTCATACTCTTCTAAGGGATTCACCTTGTCCCTAAAAACTCTTGGTGCACGTTGGTGTTGGCGACCATGACGATTTTCTTGTTAGTTATGCGCTATATTCAACAAGAGAAGGTGGAGGCAAGGACGGAAGGCGATGATTCTACAGATACAAATAATTCCAAACGAAATCGTCCCAGTATTGAAGAACCGTCTGGCACCGCAGAAAACGTCAGAGCAATGTAGAGCAATGACAGATTGCAAGTGTGAGAGAGCTCCCCCACAACCCGCATTTTCCCAACATGAATTTTGTGATGGCAGCATAGGTAATCACTGTATATTCTTCACCTACGAAGGACAGTGAGAAAAAACCATGGGAAGATACCACTGCGAGGACAGGAAGTCTCGTGGCCCACCAGAGAGGGCCTAGGTGAGATGCCCGGAGTGCCGAATTCTGCTTCATAAGCAAAGCTTAGACAAACATTTAACGGTTGAGCACGGTACCAGAAGTGTGGTCAAAAAAACAATGTATATGCGACAACACCCTGAGGATGTGAGCGAGGTGGGCAAGATCCTGGGAGAGACGTATGAGTCCCGATATCAAAGAAGGCAGGGCAGTGAACTAGAGTTGAAGGCGCAAACAAGACATTCGCCACAACAGGGCTACCAGAACAAGGTAAGCGACACTCCTAAAAAGAATATTAAGAAGGTGAGCAACACCCCTGAAAAGAAGCCTAATTATAAAGGCAAGCTCAAGAAGGCAATGTTTAAATTAATGCATTTCTGGTAGTCGTATTGAAATTGTAAAGTCTTATAAATGTTTGGGTGTAGTTATTGATGAAGAATTAAGTTGGGGCCCACATGTCGAATACGTAAGAACAACTGTTGTATCTAAATTAGGTATACTTAGAAGAATCCGTGATTGTGTTCCCCAACACAGCCTACACGCACTATTTGTAAGTGTAGTCATTAGAGTATTGTTGTACGGTGTGGGGAGGAAGGTACATATCTCACGATAATATCTTACACAGATGTCTCAAAAGAGCCGCGTGGATAATCCTCAAATGTACCTTCCTCACCTCTTCAGAGGATATGTTTGCTCGTCTTAATTGGGCTTCTTTTTCAAAAAGAGTCAAGTCCAAAAAAGGCTATTCTTGTCTTCAAAAGTCTCAACAAAATGACTTCTTTGTACATGACAAATATTTTCACACCACTTGCAGTTATTGGAGTGACAAGGCAATCAACCCACACGGCACTGAAAGTTCCTTTCGCAAAAAAAGAATGCTACGTCACAAGTTTCGCTGTGAGTGGTGCAAATATTTGGAATAAACTTAATTAACTCATTGTGTACGTTTATTAATGTCATACTTGAACATTTATAATTTAAAGGTCATTAAGTACACATAAGGTTTACAAGCTTTGCTTTTTGGAGACCTCCTCCACTTATAGATGTTGTAACTAGCTTGTCAACTCCGAGTTCTTATGAATTGAATAAGTGGCAATAAATGAACTGAACTGAACTGAACTGAATTACCGATGGTGTATCCTACCTTTAAAACACGTGAATATAGTTAAAGCTGCTATCAGAGTCAGATTTTAGATTGTTTGAAAGCCGCTATTTTATTGTAATAGGTTTGACCGACTGTTAGGAAATAGAGCGGCCTTGGTACCCAGACATTCTGAGTTATTGGAAGTCAAGAAATAGCGGGAATATGGATAAACTGGTGAGTCTGTGTTCGAGTTGTCGGACGATTTGCCATTATTTTGTTAAAGGAATGAAAGTCTGGTCTTTGGGGAATCTGCTCCCGTACTTTTCCCAATCATAACGGTTACTCAACCGAATATATACGCATTATATATACGAATGTATATCTGAATATATACGAATTATACAGATACATTAGTCACTAATTTATTTAGCATAAGTTTGAAATTGATTGATATAAAACTAATTTGATCTCTGAATGCTGCCTTATAGTTTCGCAAACATCTTATATAGACTAATATGGCAAATATTCTCGACTCAGTTTTTACAAACGTTGAAGTTGAATGATAAATGACTAAATTGGTTTGGTAAAAAGCGTTTGAAATTTTTCTGGCCAGTCTTATTATCGAGTCCAATTGTACAGCAGGCGTGTCGATGCACTGAAGAATAACCATTTCCCACGTTTCGCAGTATAGTGGGAAATACTTGTCTTAGAGATTTGAACAATGCATAGTTATGCCAGGTGGTGTTACGCAACGGGGCGTTGGCCGGGGTATAAACGATGGGTATGTGTGGCCATACAATCAGTTCTAGCGAGCACTTCACTGTAACAACAGCGCACAGTAGGCACGAGTTCCGCCGCCGTGATGTCACAATTGACCTTTCTGGACGAAAAAATGCAACAAGCTGTTGCAAATTCACAGGCCGCCCTTATGTACAATTTGGATAGCCTTATATCGGCCAAATTCTCAGCCTTCGAAGGCAGAATCAACAGCACTCAAAGGAAGATCTCCGACAGCCAGCTGTCTACAATACAGCAAAACGTCCTGGAAATTGATAGTTACACTTTTAAGAGAAAAAGTTGCGAGGATCAGTTTAAGTTCAATTTAAAATTAACCACCAAGCTGAGGGACGCAGAGGCTAACATAACCGGCGGAAGAGACATACAGCAGGCGGCCAAGGACATCGCAGAAGGTATACAAGTTGTAAACCACAGACAAAAGCTAATCAAGATGGCCGATTCGTCAGAGACAGGGTGCGAATTGTTCAAAAATACGAGTCAAACCCACTATCTTCAGACTCCGAGGACGAGAAGAGAATGAGCAGAGCGGAGGCCAGAGCAGCTAAAAAGCTGAAGCAGGATCAGAAGAAGGGGGGAGGAAAACGACAAGATTCTCATCCTGGCCAACATCGGCAAGGACACAAGCGGTCCAGACGGTTTCAACCAGTCATCAAGCCACAGCAAGCAGCTATCCAGCTGCCAGGAAACCAGGCCTTTGCTTCAACTTTGGACAGCCGGGACACTGGAAGTACAAGTGTTTTCGGAAGGGAAAATCAGCAAAATCGGATAAGATAAGTGATTTTGTTATTTGCTTAGAGGGCAAGAATGATGTTGATATGGTTGTTAACCAAAGTGATATGAGTAAGTCTCTATCGACAAAAGGTAGATTGAAGAATTCCCTAATTAGTTGGGATAAAGCTAATGTTAACACACACATAAGAGGCATCATAGAAGAGGGGTACAAAATCCCATTCTGGTCAATACCGGAAGTGACTTATTTAACAATTAATAAATCTGCAAGAGAGAACCCGACATTAGTTTCGGAGGAAATGTGTAGATTGAAAGAAAAAAGGTTTGGTTTCAGAAGTTCATCTTCAGTCATATTGTGTCAATCCTCTGACGGTAGCTTTTAATGAAGCGGCTAAACCCAGATTGGTTTTCGATTGTCGAGATATCAACCCGCATTTAATGCAGCTAAAAATCAAGTATGAAGATGTCTCCATTGCCCAAGTGTATTTTCTATTGGAGTATCTGAATATATATCCTGAAATCTTGGGAAACACGAGGCCACAACATATCCTGATGCTGAGCAATATCTCTCGTTCAGAAAGGCCCCTCCACGTATCAGAGCATACGGCAATACCTCATCATGATGTTGACAAGTCTGGCCAGTCTTATTATCGAGTCAAATAGTACAGCAGGTGTGTCGATGCACTGAAAATAACCATTTCCCACGTTCCGCAGTATAGTGGGAAATACTTGTCTTAGAGATTTGAACAATGCATAGTTATGCCAAGTGGTGTTACGCAACGGGGCGTTGGCCGGGGTATAAACGATGGGTATGTGTGGCCATACAATCAGTTCTAGCGAGCACTTCACTGTAACAACAGCGCACAGTAGGCACGGGTTCCGCCGCCGTGATGTCACAATTGACCTTTCTGGACGAAAAAGTGCAACGAGCTGTTGCAAATTCACAGGCCGCCCTTATGGACAATTTGGATAGCCTTATATCGGCCAAATTCTCAGCCTTCGAAGGCAGAATCAACAGCACTCAAAGGAAGATCTCCGACAGCCAGCTGTCTACAATACAGCAAAACATCCTGGAAATTGATAGTTACACTTTTAAGAGAAAAAGTTGCGAGGATCAGTTTAAGTTCAATTTAAAATTAACCACCAAGCTGAGGGACGCAGAGGCTAACAAAACCGGCGGAAGAGACATAAAGCAGAAGGCCAAGTACATCGCAGAAGGTATACAAGTTGTAAACCACAGACAAAAGCTAATCAAGATGGCCGATTCGTCAGAGACAGGGTGCGAATTGTTCAAAAATACGAGTCAAACCCACTATTTTCAGACTCCGAGGACGAGAAGAGAATGAGCAGAGCGGAGGCCAGAGCAGCTAAAAAGCTGAAGCAGGATCAGAAGAAGGGGGGAGGAAAACGACCAGTATCTCATCCTGGCCAACATCGGCAAGGGCACAAGCGGTCCAGACGGTTTCAACCAGTCATCAAGCCACAGCAAGCAGCTATCCAGCTGCCAGGAAACCAGGCCTTTGCTTCAACTGTGGACAGCCGGGACACTGGAAGTACAAGTGTTTTCGGAAGGGACAATCAGCAAAATCGGATAAGATAAGTTATTTTGTTATTTGCTTAGAGGGCAAGAATGATGTTGATATGGTTGTAAACCAAAGTGATATGAGTAAGTCTCTATCGACAAAAGGTAGATTGAAGAATTCCCTACACACTAAAAACTAAAGGTGCAAAAAAGGTGCAGACTCACTAAAAAAGGTGCAAAGTTCCACCTTTTTTCAAAAAAAGGTGCAAAGTTCATCTTAGTATAAAAAAGGTGCAACTTTGCACCCCTTTGAAGTACAAAAATGGAGAGTGAAGTTAAAGGTGCAAAATTGCACCTTAGTTTCAGTTTCCGAGCATACTATTTTGCATATAGATTGCGTTGCACAGATTATTTAAACAGCGCGGCGTTCATTATTAAATGTGACTTAACACGTTTAGGACGCATCCGTGAGCATTGTTTTAATTTATAGGTCCGTATTAATTGAGGACATTGATCCAGACTGGACTATAGTCATTTCCCCCCCTTTTTTGTTTGTTTTAAAACTTTGTTTGTGGAATTACACCGTGGCAGGTTCATTCATTCCGGTTTCACATAACGCCCGTAAGTTATTACATGTATCCATGGAGGAATAAGAAGGAATTCCTCCATGATGTACCTCATCCAGACCCATGAGCCTGGTTTTAAACATACAATAAAAACCGGTAAACAACATAATGTTTCCTCTTATTATTACCGCTTCATTGCATTTGATCTGAGATTGGTTCAGAGCTAGAGATCCAATGCAAGTAAAGGTCATCATCAAACGGACGCGCGATCGGGCCGGATAACTAGGCCATAAATAACGCTGCATGCATACAGTCGTATGGTAATGCATTGCGCCGCGCCAAGGCACCCACAAAAATTGTTTGCCGTAAAGACTGACCCAAATTACATGTAATCTTTTCAATATTAAAACAAACAATTAATCTGCCGACCGAGCCGTGATTTTCTTCACCCTGAGGCTATTATTTGTAACAATTTGTGCCTGAAAATGTATGTACATTATAATTCATTAATGAAAAAAAAACCTGCGACGACCGACCCTTTACAACAAATCTAGTTACGACAAACAAACCATAGTTTTGGCGCTGTATGTCCACAATTGCGCATGCGTGCGGCATTATTGCCGCCATTTTCAAAGCCGTGGCAGTTGCCCGTCCTCGACAAAGGTGCTGAAACTTCCATTATTGTAGCTGTTTCTGCGTGTGTGTCTCTTATTCAAACTACTCGAGTGGAAGCATTGTTGGTACTATCATCGTCTGTCACAAGTTAGACAGCCATAGAATGTAAGTTAAGCCAAATCAAATCAAATCAAATCGCTGCATGACTCGGACCGTCGAACATGTCGGCGGGATAGGCCTTAGCTCTTTGTGCCTGTATAATGTGTGCCTGACCATGCACATAATTTTGAATTCCACACAAACTCGGTGCCGTCGGATCGCCGGATGAAACCACGTGTACGTGTATAGGCTAATCAAGCCTTTTGTAGGGCAGTATTGTTTTCACCAACATTTCGTTTCTCGTGTTGTTAGTGAATGTTACACATGTGCTTTTTAAGCCTAGCTAGCCTTTCTATTTTTGATGATTTATTGATTAATGAAGAATAGGCCTAAACCATATTTATAATCACACCTGTTGAGTGTCAAGTCATGACTCGTTTTGGTAAACCGTCGTTGTCGTGGTGTTTGTAATTGTAGATCAAATTTGAAAATAGTTGAATAGGCTAGCCTAGTTCATCCTGATCATAGGTTTCTACTTGCCTTCTAAATCTAAGTTTCATTGATTAGAAATTGTAGTCGTAGTTTTATTAAGTTAAATTTTATTAAATTAAATTTATACTAAGTATTTTTCATTACATGATTATTCAGTGGTTCATTCTTTTTTTTAAATTTAGATCTTGAAAGAAGTGGAGGTGTATTTTGGAGCTAAAAACATGTACATGTGTTTGAGGGGCACCATGCATACATGCAACAATACAATCTTGCAGTTGGGCCGCAAGATGTAAGCCTGTCAACTCAAGGTCTGCTGGAGACATACAAAGCAGCGGTTGCTGACAGCACAGAGGACAAGGAAATAAATGGTAAATTGCAGTTTCCAGTTTACTCCAGAGAGTTTGGATACTTGTATACATTTGTATTTTTATATTATTCCCTTGTTCGTTGTTATACATTGTATTTCAGAACTGACCATCACAGCATGCTGCTTGCATTATTTCGAGAAAAAAGCAGAGTACATTTACTGCACTGATACGCTATAACTACATGTGAAAACTGTTTTTTTTTTTTTTTAATAACCAGGCCTGCAGGCACAGGATCATTGGTTCCAACCCATCCAAGCAAGCCAGCCCCCAAAAACAAAAACACATTTTTACAGGCTCTTTGAAATCACCGAGTATAAAGCTTTGTTTAAAATCATGGAAAATCAACAATATTCATAATTTTGGGAAGTAATTACACCATTTTCAATAACTATTTACCCCCTACACGTGGTAAAAAAAAACCCACCTTTTTAATCACACACCATCAATGTCTGTCATGTCGAAATCTGATCATACATCACATGTATAGACATGTCCGACGTAAATTCTTTTTATTTAAGACACATTCTTGGGTGAGATGTCATGACTTAAATGACTATCGGTGGTAATAATGCTCTGATAGATTTTGACACATAAATTAAAACCAAAATCTGTTGAAATACGGCTAGTTGGCTAAACAGATTTTTTTTAACTCAACAAATAAAAAGCATCTGATTTAATTTAGTTGTCATGGAATCACCGTTTATAAAACCCAGTAAAAATGTACTGTTGTGCCTTTACAATTGTAAATGTCATATGGTAATTGTGTGTTATTTTGTGATTTTTACACTCACAGGACCCAATTGCATCCACGCCCTGCTTGGTCATGAAAGGAGATGCATTCAATACGGCAGACATGGGATGCAGGTATTTCTTGATGTGGTCAGTGTGTGTTCGCCTTCTAATCTAGTCATGGGCTTGGCAGTAATGTTCGCTTCTTACTATTTGTATGAGGTCGAATATCCCAAGCCAGTAAGAAACACTCTAGTGCATTTTCAACAGTACATTGCTGCATTAGGACGAGACATTACAACACCTGTCCATTTGCTTTTGCTGTAATTTTCGATGGGTTTAGGGGTTTATATTTATAGTAGATATTGTGACGCCAACCCGTTTTTAAAGTTTTGTATTTATAGAAGCTAGAAAAACCAAGAAAAAAGAGCTGTTCTTGCAGTCTGGTTCCTTGACTTCCTTCAAAGTAACAAATGTATACATGTCTGGGAATTATCAGGTTAGGAAACCAAGCTAGTTGGCTTGCAAATAAAATTTTGACTAACTAAATGTACTAAATTGTGGACAGTGTTTAAAAATAGTCGGGTAATATTTCCAATGATTGTCAGTTGGCAATCGTTGGAAATTGATACAAAATTATGCTTTTCTTGAAAACCACAGTACATCATGCGCCGTGATTTCACAGCATGCTTGAAATTGTTACTCGCCTAAGGTCAAAAAGGTATTTCATAAAGATTCAGTATACCGGTGTATATTGTTCTACTGTACATGTATTTGCAAATGATTTATACTACCTTTAATGATCCAATGTACATGTACCTTCAGTATTAAACAGGTGTTAAGAAATACTTATAATATAATATTTGTTAAAACAAATGAAGAGAGTAGTTTCCAAACTATTTTATAATTTATTGGTACAATATGTATTGTGGTCTTGAAGTCTCAAAACCGAGATCTTAGACCCTGTCTGTTCATTTAATTTTCATCAACTAAAGTGCCATGAATAAATTGCCTTTTTGTAGCTGCATCTCTTTCTGTGTACATAATACATATACAAACGTAAAGTATTGGTTGACAGAAATAATATCAACTTGTTTCTCCTATATATCCACCCACGATTGATCGGAAACTGATGCCATAATTTTTTGTTGATAAGGACTCGATATAAATGTTTAAATGGTTTTTTTATAAACATGTACATTGTAAATGCATGTTGGTAAGTTCGTGTTTTTTTTGTTGTTTTTTTACATTGCCTCAAATGTTTACAACTATAAATTTGTTAGCCACTGCACGCACATCCATTTTTCTAAATATAGTACTATAGACTATAAAACAAATTCTTATTACATGTAATTATGAAAGCAAAGTATAGCTGATTGTTGTCATAGAATCTTGTTAAAATTCTATTTGGCAAGTCGAGGTAACTTTTTATAACAATATTGTACATATTCTTCAAAGGCAGCTGTTGGAATTCTTGCCTTTCGTTTTTAATGTAAATGATGATCTTGCAAATGAAAAATATTCAGAGTGCAGTTTTAGGGATGGTTTAACATTTTCACAAGCGTAAAGATTGTTTTGATCACCCCCTTTCCCCACTCGAAAAGCGCTGCTGATTACAGATTATTTCAAGGATACGCCAAGATTCACACGTAAACCGCATACGACTGAGGAAATGTCTACATTTCCACTTCTAAAATAATACATCTCTGTGCTGATTCCCCACCTAGCGTACACAATATAGGCTTGTGAAAATGAACCATTTCAACAAAAATCTCAGAATAGTACGTTAGTTGATAGTTTTTTAATAATATGTGATGATTGTATATTTTGAAAACCTTATTGAATTAAATGTTTTTGCTATGCGATGTTTCGATAGTAATTGTAATATCATTTGTTTTCTTTTGTTTTGTTTCACAATTTAACCAAACCAAGCAATTTTCAGCTTAATTGAGCTGCCCGTTTGCACCCCCCTGAGGTGCCCGTTTGCACCCCTTGAGCTGCCTGTGTGCACCCCCTGAGGTTCCCGTTTGCACCCCCTGAGGTGCCCGTTGGCACCCCTAAAGGTGCCCGTTGGCACCCACTGAGGTGCCCGTTTGCACCCCTGAAGGTGCCCGTTTGCACCCCTGAAGGTGCCCGTTTGCACCCCTAAAGGTGCTATTATGAACCCATAAAGGTTCACAAACAGTGAATTAAAGGAGCATGTTTGCACCTTTTAAAAATATAGGGTGCAAATTTGAACCCTAAAAAAGGTGCATAGTTGAACCTATAAGGTGCACATTTGAACCTTTACATGGGGTGCAAACTTGCACCCCCGTTTCGGGGTGCAAATATGAACCCTAAAAGGTGCTCGTGGTGTTGCATTTTGTTGCACCCCTAAAGGTGGATATTTGCACCTTTATTTTTTAGTGTGTAAGTAGTTGGGATAAAGCTAATGTTAACACTCACATAAGAGGCATCATAGAAGAGGGGTACAAAATCCCATTCAGGTAATTACCGGAAGTGACTTATTTAACAAATTATAAATCTGCAAGAGAGAACCCGACATTTGTTTCGGAGGAAATGTGTAGATTGAAAGAAAAACGTTTGGTTTCAGAAGTTTATCTTCAGCCATATTGTGTCAATCCTTTGACGATAGCTTTTAATAAAGCGGCTAAACCCAGATTGGTTTTCGATTGTCGAGATATCATTCCATTGTCGAGATATCAACCCGCATTTAATGCAGTTCAAATTCAAGTATGAAGATGTCTCCGTTGCCCAAGTGTATTTTCTATTAGAGTATCTGAATATATATCCTGAAATCTTGGGAAACACGAGGCCACAACATATCCTGATGCTGAGCAATATCTCTCGTTCAGAAAGGCCCCTCCACGTATCAGAGCATACGGCAATACCTCACCATGATGTTGACAAGTCTGGCCAGTCTTATTATCGAGTCCAATAGTACAGCAGGCGTGTCGATGCACTGAAAATAACCAATTCCCACGTTTCGCAGTATAGTGGGAAATACTTGTCTTAGAGATTTGAACAATGCATAGTTATGCCAAGTGGTGTTACGCAACGGGGCGTTGGCCGGGGTATAAACGATGGGTATGTGTGGCCATACAATCAGTTCTAGCGAGCACTTCACTGTAACAACAGCGCACAGTAGGCACGAGTTCCGCCGCCGTGATGTCACAATTGACCTTTCTGGACGAAAAAGTGCAACAAGCTGTTGCAAATTCACAGGCCGCCCTTATGGACAAATTGGATAGCCTTATATCGGCCAAATTCTCAGCCTTCGAAGGCAGAATCAACAGCATTCAAAGGAAGATCTCCGACAGCCAGCTGTCTACAATACAGCAAAACATCCTGGAAATTGATAGTTACACTTTTAAGAGAAAAAGTTGCGAGGATCAGTTTAAGTTCAATTTAAAATTAACCACCAAGCTGAGGGACGCAGAGGCTAACAAAACCGGCGGAAGAGACATAAAGCAGAAGGCCAAGGACATCGCAGAAGGTATACAAGTTGTAAACCACAGACAAAAGCTAATCAAGATGGCCGATTCGTCAGAGACAGGGTGCGAATTGTTCAAAAATATGAGTCAAACCCACTATTTTCAGACTCCGAGGACGAGAAGAGAATGAGCAGAGCGGAGGCCAGAGCAGCTAAAAAGCTGAAGCAGGATCAGAAGAAGGGGGGAGGAAAACGACCAGTATCTCATCCTGGCCAACATCGGCAAGGGCACAAGCGGTCCAGACGGTTTCAACCAGTCATCAAGCCACAGCAAGCAGCTATCCAGCTGCCAGGAAACCAGGCCTTAGCTTCAACTGTGGACAGCCGGGACACTGGAAGTACGAGTGTGCTCGGAAGGGACAAGCAGCAAAATCGGATAAGATAAGTGATTTTGTTATTTGCTTAGAGGGCAAGAATGATGTTGATATGGTTGTTAACCAAAGTGATATGAGTAAGTCTCTATCGACAAAAGGTAGATTGAAGAATTCCCTAAGTAGTTGGGATAAAGCTAATGTTAACACTCACATAAGAGGCATCATAGAAGAGGGGTACAAAATCCCATTCAGGTCATTACCGGAAGTGACTTATTTAACAAATTATAAATCTGCAAGAGAGAACCCGACATTTGTTTCGGAGGAAATGTGTAGATTGAAAGAAAAACGTTTGGTTTCAGAAGTTTATCTTCAGCCATATTGTGTCAATCCTTTGACGATAGCTTTTAATAAAGCGGCTAAACCCAGATTGGTTTTCGATTGTCGAGATATCATTCCATTGTCGAGATATCAACCCGCATTTAATGCAGTTCAAATTCAAGTATGAAGATGTCTCCGTTGCCCAAGTGTATTTTCTATTAGAGTATCTGAATATATATCCTGAAATCTTGGGAAACACGAGGCCACAACATATCCTGATGCTGAGCAATATCTCTCGTTCAGAAAGGCCCCTCCACGTATCAGAGCATACGGCAATACCTCACCATGATGTTGACAAGTCTGGCCAGTCTTATTATCGAGTCCAATAGTACAGCAGGCGTGTCGATGCACTGAAAATAACCAATTCCCACGTTTCGCAGTATAGTGGGAAATACTTGTCTTAGAGATTTGAACAATGCATAGTTATGCCAAGTGGTGTTACGCAACGGGGCGTTGGCCGGGGTATAAACGATGGGTATGTGTGGCCATACAATCAGTTCTAGCGAGCACTTCACTGTAACAACAGCGCACAGTAGGCACGAGTTCCGCCGCCGTGATGTCACAATTGACCTTTCTGGACGAAAAAGTGCAACAAGCTGTTGCAAATTCACAGGCCGCCCTTATGGACAAATTGGATAGCCTTATATCGGCCAAATTCTCAGCCTTCGAAGGCAGAATCAACAGCATTCAAAGGAAGATCTCCGACAGCCAGCTGTCTACAATACAGCAAAACATCCTGGAAATTGATAGTTACACTTTTAAGAGAAAAAGTTGCGAGGATCAGTTTAAGTTCAATTTAAAATTAACCACCAAGCTGAGGGACGCAGAGGCTAACAAAACCGGCGGAAGAGACATAAAGCAGAAGGCCAAGGACATCGCAGAAGGTATACAAGTTGTAAACCACAGACAAAAGCTAATCAAGATGGCCGATTCGTCAGAGACAGGGTGCGAATTGTTCAAAAATATGAGTCAAACCCACTATTTTCAGACTCCGAGGACGAGAAGAGAATGAGCAGAGCGGAGGCCAGAGCAGCTAAAAAGCTGAAGCAGGATCAGAAGAAGGGGGGAGGAAAACGACCAGTATCTCATCCTGGCCAACATCGGCAAGGGCACAAGCGGTCCAGACGGTTTCAACCAGTCATCAAGCCACAGCAAGCAGCTATCCAGCTGCCAGGAAACCAGGCCTTAGCTTCAACTGTGGACAGCCGGGACACTGGAAGTACGAGTGTGCTCGGAAGGGACAAGCAGCAAAATCGGATAAGATAAGTGATTTTGTTATTTGCTTAGAGGGCAAGAATGATGTTGATATGGTTGTTAACCAAAGTGATATGAGTAAGTCTCTATCGACAAAAGGTAGATTGAAGAATTCCCTAAGTAGTTGGGATAAAGCTAATGTTAACACTCACATAAGAGGCATCATAGAAGAGGGGTACAAAATCCCATTCAGTTCATTACCGGAAGTGACTTATTTAACAAATTATAAATCTGCAAGAGAGAACCCGACATTTGTTTCGGAGGAAATGTGTAGATTGAAAGAAAAACGTTTGGTTTCAGAAGTTTATCTTCAGCCATATTGTGTCAATCCTTTGACGATAGCTTTTAATAAAGCGGCTAAACCCAGATTGGTTTTCGATTGTCGAGATATCAACCCGCATTTAATGCAGTTCAAATTCAAGTATGAAGATGTCTCCGTTGCCCAAGTGTATTTTCTATTAGAGTATCTGAATATATATCCTGAAATCTTGGGAAACACGAGGCCACAACATATCCTGATGCTGAGCAATATCTCTCGTTCAGAAAGGCCCCTCCACGTATCAGAGCATACGGCAATACCTCACCATGATGTTGACAAGTCTGGCCAGTCTTATTATCGAGTCCAATAGTACAGCAGGCGTGTCGATGCACTGAAAATAACAATTTCCCACGTATCGCAGTATAGTGGGAAATACTTGTCTTAGAGATTTGAACAATGCATAGTTATGCCAAGTGGTGGCCGGGGTATAAACGATGGGTATGTGTGGCCATACAATCAGTTCTAGCGAGCACTTCACTGTAACAACAGCGCACAGTAGGCACGAGTTCCGCCGCCGTGATGTCACAATTGACCTTTCTGGACGAAAAAGTGCAACAAGCTGTTGCAAATTCACAGGCCGCCCTTATGGACAATTTGGATAGCCTTATATCGGCCAAATTCTCAGCCTTCGAAGGCAGAATCAACAGCATTCAAAGGAAGATCTCCGACAGCCAGCTGTCTACAATCCCGCTAAACATCCTGGAAATTGATAGTTACACTTTTAAGAGAAAAAGTTGCGAGGATCAGTTTAAGTTCAATTTAAAATTAACCACCAAGCTGAGGGACGCAGAGGCTAACAAAACCGGCGGAAGAAACATAAAGCAGAAGGCCAAGGACATCGCAGAAGGTATACAAGTTGTAAACCACAGACAAAAGCTAATCAAGATGGCCGATTCGTCAGAGACAGGGTGCGAATTGTTCAAAAATACGAGTCAAACCCACTATTTTCAGACTCCGAGGACGAGAAGAGAATGAGCAGAGCGGAGGCCAGAGCAGCTAAAAAGCTGAAGCAGGATCAGAAGAAGGGGGGAGGAAAACGACCAGTATCTCATCCTGGCCAACATCGGCAAGGGCACAAGCGGTCCAGACGGTTTCAACCAGTCATCAAGCCACAGCAAGCAGCTATCCAGCTGCCAGGAAACCAGGCCTTTGCTTCAACTGTGGACAGCCGGGACACTGGAAGTGCAAGTGTTTTCGGAAGGGACAATCAGCAAAATCGGATAAGATAAGTGATTTTGTTATTTGCTTAGAGGGCAAGAATGATGTTGATATGGTTGTTAACCAAAGTGATATGAGTAAGTCTCTATCGACAAAAGGTAGATTGAAGAATTCCCTAAGTAGTTGGGATAAAGCTAATGTTAACACTCACATAAGAGGCATCATAGAAGAGGGGTACAAATTCCCATTCAGGTCATTACCGGAAGTGACTTATTTAACAAATTATAAATCTGCAAGAGAGAACCCGACATTTGTTTCGGAGGAAATGTGTAGATTGAAAGAAAAACGTTTGGTTTCAGAAGTTTATCTTCAGCCATATTGTGTCAATCCTTTGACGATAGCTTTTAATAAAGCGGCTAAACCCAGATTGGTTTTCGATTGTCGAGATATCAACCCGCATTTAATGCAGTTCAAATTCAAGTATGAAGATGTCTCCGTTGCCCAAGTGTATTTTCTATTAGAGTATCTGAATATATATCCTGAAATCTTGGGAAACACGAGGCCACAACATATCCTGATGCTGAGCAATATCTCTCGTTCAGAAAGGCCCCTCCACGTATCAGAGCATACGGCAATACCTCACCATGATGTTGACAAGTCTGGCCAGTCTTATTATCGAGTCCAATAGTACAGCAGGCGTGTCGATGCACTGAAAATAACCATTTCCCACGTTTCGCAGTATAGTGGGAAATACTTGTCTTAGAGATTTGAACAATGCATAGTTATGCCAAGTGGTGTTACGCAACGGGGCGTTGGCCGGGGTATAAACGATGGGTATGTGTGGCCATACAATCAGTTCTAGCGAGCACTTCACTGTAACAACAGCGCACAGTAGGCACGAGTTCCGCCGCCGTGATGTCACAATTGACCTTTCTGGACGAAAAAGTGCAACAAGCTGTTGCAAATTCACAGGCCGCCCTTATGGACAATTTGGATAGCCTTATATCGGCCAAATTCTCAGCCTTCGAAGGCAGAATCAACAGCATTCAAAGGAAGATCTCCGACAGCCAGCTGTCTACAATCCCGCTAAACATCCTGGAAATTGATAGTTACACTTTTAAGAGAAAAAGTTGCGAGGATCAGTTTAAGTTCAATTTAAAATTAACCACCAAGCTGAGGGACGCAGAGGCTAACAAAACCGGCGGAAGAAACATAAAGCAGAAGGCCAAGGACATCGCAGAAGGTATACAAGTTGTAAACCACAGACAAAAGCTAATCAAGATGGCCGATTCGTCAGAGACAGGGTGCGAATTGTTCAAAAATACGAGTCAAACCCACTATTTTCAGACTCCGAGGACGAGAAGAGAATGAGCAGAGCGGAGGCCAGAGCAGCTAAAAAGCTGAAGCAGGATCAGAAGAAGGGGGGAGGAAAACGACCAGTATCTCATCCTGGCCAACATCGGCAAGGGCACAAGCGGTCCAGACGGTTTCAACCAGTCATCAAGCCACAGCAAGCAGCTATCCAGCTGCCAGGAAACCAGGCCTTTGCTTCAACTGTGGACAGCCGGGACACTGGAAGTGCAAGTGTTTTCGGAAGGGACAATCAGCAAAATCGGATAAGATAAGTGATTTTGTTATTTGCTTAGAGGGCAAGAATGATGTTGATATGGTTGTTAACCAAAGTGATATGAGTAAGTCTCTATCGACAAAAGGTAGATTGAAGAATTCCCTAAGTAGTTGGGATAAAGCTAATGTTAACACTCACATAAGAGGCATCATAGAAGAGGGGTACAAATTCCCATTCAGGTCATTACCGGAAGTGACTTATTTAACAAATTATAAATCTGCAAGAGAGAACCCGACATTTGTTTCGGAGGAAATGTGTAGATTGAAAGAAAAACGTTTGGTTTCAGAAGTTTATCTTCAGCCATATTGTGTCAATCCTTTGACGATAGCTTTTAATAAAGCGGCTAAACCCAGATTGGTTTTCGATTGTCGAGATATCAACCCGCATTTAATGCAGTTCAAATTCAAGTATGAAGATGTCTCCGTTGCCCAAGTGTATTTTCTATTAGAGTATCTGAATATATATCCTGAAATCTTGGGAAACACGAGGCCACAACATATCCTGATGCTGAGCAATATCTCTCGTTCAGAAAGGCCCCTCCACGTATCAGAGCATACGGCAATACCTCACCATGATGTTGACAAGTCTGGCCAGTCTTATTATCGAGTCCAATAGTACAGCAGGCGTGTCGATGCACTGAAAATAACCATTTCCCACGTTTCGCAGTATAGTGGGAAATACTTGTCTTAGAGATTTGAACAATGCATAGTTATGCCAAGTGGTGTTACGCAACGGGGCGTTGGCCGGGGTATAAACGATGGGTATGTGTGGCCATACAATCAGTTCTAGCGAGCACTTCACTGTAACAACAGCGCACAGTAGGCACGAGTTCCGCCGCAGTGATGTCACAATTGACCTTTCTGGACGAAAAAGTGCAACAAGCTGTTGCAAATTCACAGGCCGCCCCTATGGACAATTTGGATAGCCTTATATCGGCCAAATTCTCAGCCTTCGAAGGCAGAATCAACAGCACTCAAAGGAAGATCTCCGACAGCCAGCTGTCTACAATACAGCAAAACATCCTGGAAATTGATAGTTACACTTTTAAGAGAAAAAGTTGCGAGGATCAGTTTAAGTTCAATTTAAAATTAACCACCAAGCTGAGGGACGCAGAGGCTAACAAAACCGGCGGAAGAAACATAAAGCAGAAGGCCAAGGACATCGCAGAAGGTATACAAGTTGTAAACCACAGACAAAAGCTAATCAAGATGGCCGATTCGTCAGAGACAGGGTGCGAATTGTTCAAAAATACGAGTCAAACCCACTATTTTCAGACTCCGAGGACGAGAAGAGAATGAGCAGAGCGGAGGCCAGAGCAGCTAAAAAGCTGAAGCAGGATCAGAAGAAGGGGGGAGGAAAACGACCAGTATCTCATCCTGGCCAACATCGGCAAGGGCACAAGCGGTCCAGACGGTTTCAACCAGTCATCAAGCCACAGCAAGCAGCTATCCAGCTGCCAGGAAACCAGGCCTTTGCTTCAACTGTGGACAGCCGGGACACTGGAAGTGCAAGTGTTTTCGGAAGGGACAATCAGCAAAATCGGATAAGATAAGTGATTTTGTTATTTGCTTAGAGGGCAAGAATGATGTTGATATGGTTGTTAACCAAAGTGATATGAGTAAGTCTCTATCGACAAAAGGTAGATTGAAGAATTCCCTAAGTAGTTGGGATAAAGCTAATGTTAACACTCACATAAGAGGCATCATAGAAGAGGGGTACAAATTCCCATTCAGGTCATTACCGGAAGTGACTTATTTAACAAATTATAAATCTGCAAGAGAGAACCCGACATTTGTTTCGGAGGAAATGTGTAGATTGAAAGAAAAACGTTTGGTTTCAGAAGTTTATCTTCAGCCATATTGTGTCAATCCTTTGACGATAGCTTTTAATAAAGCGGCTAAACCCAGATTGGTTTTCGATTGTCGAGATATCAACCCGCATTTAATGCAGTTCAAATTCAAGTATGAAGATGTCTCCGTTGCCCAAGTGTATTTTCTATTAGAGTATCTGAATATATATCCTGAAATCTTGGGAAACACGAGGCCACAACATATCCTGATGCTGAGCAATATCTCTCGTTCAGAAAGGCCCCTCCACGTATCAGAGCATACGGCAATACCTCACCATGATGTTGACAAGTCTGGCCAGTCTTATTATCGAGTCCAATAGTACAGCAGGCGTGTCGATGCACTGAAAATAACCATTTCCCACGTTTCGCAGTATAGTGGGAAATACTTGTCTTAGAGATTTGAACAATGCATAGTTATGCCAAGTGGTGTTACGCAACGGGGCGTTGGCCGGGGTATAAACGATGGGTATGTGTGGCCATACAATCAGTTCTAGCGAGCACTTCACTGTAACAACAGCGCACAGTAGGCACGAGTTCCGCCGCCGTGATGTCACAATTGACCTTTCTGGACGAAAAAGTGCAACAAGCTGTTGCAAATTCACAGGCCGCCCTTATGGACAATTTGGATAGCCTTATATCGGCCAAATTCTCAGCCTTCGAAGGCAGAATCAACAGCATTCAAAGGAAGATCTCCGACAGCCAGCTGTCTACAATCCCGCTAAACATCCTGGAAATTGATAGTTACACTTTTAAGAGAAAAAGTTGCGAGGATCAGTTTAAGTTCAATTTAAAATTAACCACCAAGCTGAGGGACGCAGAGGCTAACAAAACCGGCGGAAGAAACATAAAGCAGAAGGCCAAGGACATCGCAGAAGGTATACAAGTTGTAAACCACAGACAAAAGCTAATCAAGATGGCCGATTCGTCAGAGACAGGGTGCGAATTGTTCAAAAATACGAGTCAAACCCACTATTTTCAGACTCCGAGGACGAGAAGAGAATGAGCAGAGCGGAGGCCAGAGCAGCTAAAAAGCTGAAGCAGGATCAGAAGAAGGGGGGAGGAAAACGACCAGTATCTCATCCTGGCCAACATCGGCAAGGGCACAAGCGGTCCAGACGGTTTCAACCAGTCATCAAGCCACAGCAAGCAGCTATCCAGCTGCCAGGAAACCAGGCCTTTGCTTCAACTGTGGACAGCCGGGACACTGGAAGTGCAAGTGTTTTCGGAAGGGACAATCAGCAAAATCGGATAAGATAAGTGATTTTGTTATTTGCTTAGAGGGCAAGAATGATGTTGATATGGTTGTTAACCAAAGTGATATGAGTAAGTCTCTATCGACAAAAGGTAGATTGAAGAATTCCCTAAGTAGTTGGGATAAAGCTAATGTTAACACTCACATAAGAGGCATCATAGAAGAGGGGTACAAATTCCCATTCAGGTCATTACCGGAAGTGACTTATTTAACAAATTATAAATCTGCAAGAGAGAACCCGACATTTGTTTCGGAGGAAATGTGTAGATTGAAAGAAAAACGTTTGGTTTCAGAAGTTTATCTTCAGCCATATTGTGTCAATCCTTTGACGATAGCTTTTAATAAAGCGGCTAAACCCAGATTGGTTTTCGATTGTCGAGATATCAACCCGCATTTAATGCAGTTCAAATTCAAGTATGAAGATGTCTCCGTTGCCCAAGTGTATTTTCTATTAGAGTATCTGAATATATATCCTGAAATCTTGGGAAACACGAGGCCACAACATATCCTGATGCTGAGCAATATCTCTCGTTCAGAAAGGCCCCTCCACGTATCAGAGCATACGGCAATACCTCACCATGATGTTGACAAGTCTGGCCAGTCTTATTATCGAGTCCAATAGTACAGCAGGCGTGTCGATGCACTGAAAATAACCATTTCCCACGTTTCGCAGTATAGTGGGAAATACTTGTCTTAGAGATTTGAACAATGCATAGTTATGCCAAGTGGTGTTACGCAACGGGGCGTTGGCCGGGGTATAAACGATGGGTATGTGTGGCCATACAATCAGTTCTAGCGAGCACTTCACTGTAACAACAGCGCACAGTAGGCACGAGTTCCGCCGCAGTGATGTCACAATTGACCTTTCTGGACGAAAAAGTGCAACAAGCTGTTGCAAATTCACAGGCCGCCCCTATGGACAATTTGGATAGCCTTATATCGGCCAAATTCTCAGCCTTCGAAGGCAGAATCAACAGCACTCAAAGGAAGATCTCCGACAGCCAGCTGTCTACAATACAGCAAAACATCCTGGAAATTGATAGTTACACTTTTAAGAGAAAAAGTTGCGAGGATCAGTTTAAGTTCAATTTAAAATTAACCACCAAGCTGAGGGACGCAGAGGCTAACAAAACCGGCGGAAGAAACATAAAGCAGAAGGCCAAGGACATCGCAGAAGGTATACAAGTTGTAAACCACAGACAAAAGCTAATCAAGATGGCCGATTCGTCAGAGACAGGGTGCGAATTGTTCAAAAATACGAGTCAAACCCACTATTTTCAGACTCCGAGGACGAGAAGAGAATGAGCAGAGCGGAGGCCAGAGCAGCTAAAAAGCTGAAGCAGGATCAGAAGAAGGGGGGAGGAAAACGACCAGTATCTCATCCTGGCCAACATCGGCAAGGGCACAAGCGGTCCAGACGGTTTCAACCAGTCATCAAGCCACAGCAAGCAGCTATCCAGCTGCCAGGAAACCAGGCCTTTGCTTCAACTGTGGACAGCCGGGACACTGGAAGTACAAGTGTTTTCGGAAGGGACAATCAGCAAAATCGGATAAGATAAGTGATTTTGTTATTTGCTTAGAGGGCAAGAATGATGTTGATATGGTTGTTAACCAAAGTGATATGAGTAAGTCTCTATCGACAAAAGGTAAATTGAAGAATTCCCTAAGTAGTTGGGATAAAGCTAATGTTAACACTCACATAAGAGGCATCATAGAAGAGGGGTACAAAATCCCATTCAGGTCATTACCGGAAGTGACTTATTTAACAAATTATAAATCTGCAAGAGAGAACCCGACATTTGTTTCGGAGGAAATGTGTAGATTGAAAGAAAAACGTTTGGTTTCAGAAGTTTATCTTCAGCCATATTGTGTCAATCCTTTGACGATAGCTTTTAATAAAGCGGCTAAACCCAGATTGGTTTTCGATTGTCGAGATATCAACCCGCATTTAATGCAGTTCAAATTCAAGTATGAAGATGTCTCCGTTGCCCAAGTGTATTTTCTATTAGAGTATCTGAATATATATCCTGAAATCTTGGGAAACACGAGGCCACAACATATCCTGATGCTGAGCAATATCTCTCGTTCAGAAAGGCCCCTCCACGTATCAGAGCATACGGCAATACCTCACCATGATGTTGACAAGTCTGGCCAGTCTTATTATCGAGTCCAATAGTACAGCAGGCGTGTCGATGCACTGAAAATAACCATTTCCCACGTTTCGCAGTATAGTGGGAAATACTTGTCTAAGAGATTTGAACAATGCATAGTTATGCCAAGTGGTGTTACGCAACGGGGAGTTGGCCGGGGTATAAACGATGGGTATGTGTGGCCATACAATCAGTTCTAGCGAGCACTTCACTGTAACAACAGCGCACAGTAGGCACGAGTTCCGCCGCCGTGATGTCACAATTGACCTTTCTGGACGAAAAAGTGCAACAAGCTGTTGCAAATTCACAGGCCGCCCTTATGGACAATTTGGATAGCCTTATATCGGCCAAATTCTCAGCCTTCGAAGGCAGAATCAACAGCATTCAAAGGAAGATCTCCGACAGCCAGCTGTCTACAATACAGCAAAACATCCTGGAAATTGATAGTTACACTTTTTAAGAGAAAAAGTTGCGAGGATCAGTTTAAGTTCAATTTAAAATTAACCACCAAGCTGAGGGACGCAGAGGCTAACAAAACCGGCGGAAGAAACATAAAGCAGAAGGCCAAGGACATCGCAGAAGGTATACAAGTTGTAAACCACAGACAAAAGCTAATCAAGATGGCCGATTCGTCAGAGACAGGGTGCGAATTGTTCAAAAATACGAGTCAAACCCACTATTTTCAGACTCCGAGGACGAGAAGAGAATGAGCAGAGCGGAGGCCAGAGCAGCTAAAAAGCTGAAGCAGGATCAGAAGAAGGGGGGAGGAAAACGACCAGTATCTCATCCTGGCCAACATCGGCAAGGGCACAAGCGGTCCAGACGGTTTCAACCAGTCATCAAGCCACAGCAAGCAGCTATCCAGCTGCCAGGAAACCAGGCCTTTGCTTCAACTGTGGACAGCCGGGACACTGGAAGTACGAGTGTGCTCGGAAGGGACAAGCAGCAAAATCGGATAAGATAAGTGATTTTGTTATTTGCTTAGAGGGCAAGAATGATGTTGATATGCAACCAAAGTATTATGAGTAAGTCTCTATCGACAAAAGGTATTGAGGAATTCCCTAAGTAGTTGGGATAAAGCTAATGCTAACACGCACATAAGAGGCATCATAGAAAAGTTCTCCAGCCAGAATGGATACAGAGAACATATAATTCGTTGGCAGACACACTTAGCAGGACACCTGACAGTGATGATCGGCAAATACAGACGTGGATTTTTCGAGTACCTAAATAAGGGCTGGGGGCCTCACTCAATAGACAGATTTGCATCAAACTTGAACAAAAAGTGCGAAAGGTTCAATTCCAAGTGGTGTTGTCCGGAAACAGAGGGAATAGATGCATTCAGCCAGGACTGGTCCAGTGAATGTAACTGGTTGGTTCCCCCTCCTGGTCCCCCCCCCCTAATTTTGAGAGCATTACAGAAAATACAAAAGGATAAGGCAAGGGGGACATTGGTAATTCACTGGGGTAATTCCCCAGTGGAAGTCGGCCCCCTTTTGGCCATTTTTGGTTTCAGATTGTGAAACATTTAAGAACTGTGTGGTGGACAATAAGATTCTTCCACAGAAAATTGTAATTTATAAGGGGCATGGCAACAATGGTATTTTTGCAGAAAATCCATCAAGTTCAGGCTGATAGCCCTGGAAATTGTTTTCTAAATTAAAAATTGTTGTGTGCAGGTGATATGCGGATTTCGTATTTTCTATCCTGGCAGGTATATCAATCTGGCATAATGTCACAGAGGCTTTGAGAAGAGGAGGGGTGGAGGGACCAGACGTAGCAGAGAGGATGTGCGGCTACTTGGTCTCTTCAAGAAGTGACAGCACTGTCAGCAAGTACCACGGGAGCTTCAGAAGGTGGAGGGTCTTCTGCACGGAGAACAATTACAAGGACATGCCTGCTCAGTCAATTCACGTAGCAGTGTACATCACGGAGCTACTTCATAAGGGGTCATCACATAACGTCATTTCATTTGCATCAAGTGGGCGCACGAGATGAGCGGCCTGGCTGACCCCACAGACAATGCTTTCGTCGAAAACCTCTATGAATCCGCAAAGAGAACGACCGGTCACAAGACTATCAAGAAAGATGCCGTCACCCCAGACAAACTAATAGAACCTTGCACAAAGTTTTAGGACAGCCAAGACTTATTAACGATAAGAAACCTTTGTATGATAACCATGGCCTTTGCTGGTTTCTTGAGATATGATGAATTGAGTGCTATTCGGTGCACTGACATTTCACTGCATTCGGAATATTTCAAAGTTGGCATACAAAATAGCAAAACTGATCAATATAGGGCAGGGAATGAAATTGTTATCAGCAAGGGGTCAAGTCTCACGATAATATGTTACACAGATGTCTCAAAAGAGCCGCGCGGATAATCCTCAAATGTACCTTCCTCACCTCTTCAGAAGATAATGTTTGCTCGTCTTAATTGGGCTTCTTTTTCAAAAAGAGTCAAGTCAAAAAAGGCTATTCTTGTCTTTAAATGTCTCAACAAAATGACTTCTTTGTACTATTTTCACACCACTTGCAGTTATTCGCGAAACAAGGCAATCAACCCACACGGCACTGAAAGTTCCTTTTGCCAAACATGAATGCTACGCCACGAGTTTCGCTGTGAGTGGTGCAAATATTTGGAATAATCTTCCCAAACAATTCGGGCGATTCACAATGCAGTGCGCCACCAAGCGTTTGACTCAAAAGAGCCACTTTTAAACTTTACGGTCGACTTCTTCCGTATATCATACTGTAGTGAAATATCTATTCTTCATTGTTCACGCGAGGTACAACACAAACATAAATGTATCCGGAAGCGTCGTTGATTAAAACATTGTTATTTGCAGAAAAAAATTGGAACTTTAATCGTGCGCGTCCAAAAAGACGTAAAAACTGATGAGTTCATGCAAAATGAATACCGTTTTTCAAACTGATGCCGACTTTTTCCCATGATGCACCGCGGGTATAGCTGGATTTGCGCCTCCAACGGCAGCTTCTATAGGTATTGTGAATCGCTCGAATTGCGAACATTGGACTCATTAAGCACATTTAATCGGAGCTCTGTCATGTCATCTGTTAGATATTATGCCAATCGCGCTGATCTACGGAGTTATAACTTGGTTGCCACTATAATGTGGAGCCAGATGGGAATTTCCCCTTCTCTTTTTCCCCCAAAGGCTTTTTTGCGGGTTTTCGCCTATCTCGTAAATCAGAATTGATATCAATGTTTTGGATTCCTGTAAATATCATTGTACCTCTGTAAATATTATGTTTGTAACTTTCTGTAAATGTTGCATTTATATGTACTGTTATTTTATTTAACGATGTATACAGGGCCCCAATGAAAACCAGTTTTAAACTGTTTGGGCACACCCTGGATAAAGAAATGAAATAAATAAATAAATGGAGGCTACAGAGCAGCCTGCCAAGAGACCAAAGACCAGCGCATCTGTACCATGCACTGTGTCGAAGGCACCAGAAGATCAGACCGATACCTTAACATCTATAACGCCGAGGGTGAATCTACCGGAGACGACGAAACTATCAGGCAGCCGGATAGAGGAGATCCAGGTATTAAAGCGAAAGCAACAGGGACGCACCATAACATTGTCGACATTCAAGCAAATACCCAGCAAAACGAGCGAACATTTAACTGATATGATATGACCCTCCACCGATCTACTCCCGACAGTTCCCGGGACAGTTCAAACGATCAAACCTGCACGTGCAACTCTTCCAAAGCCTAGCTTCGTTAAAATCACTATACGAATCAACTTGCAGTCCGATTGATTTCTGATATGTTGAGCACGCTTTCCCGATTGGGGGTAAATACGCATGCGTGTGGGTGGGTTTGTTTTGTATTGAAATAAGGGACGTATAACAATAGAGGACAATAGGGTTTCCTATTTCGAAAAGGTCCCCGATTCCGATTCGTGTATAAAACCTATGGGAGGCCTAACAAAAGTACACAAAGTCCATCAACACACACTCCAATCAAGGACTTACACACGTCCAACATTCCGTTTCGCTTCCCTCCCATGCCTATTTGCGCCACCTTCTTACTATCCGTCTCAGGTCTCTTCTCTCAGCATTCTCCTCCTCCTCCTCCTCCTTGGACATGCTCTCCTCTAAAGACGTATATGTCAGGGTTAACACCTCTTCATGCAGCGTTCCTTTTTTAAGCTTCCGGTCGATTTAACTACGTGAGGATTGCATGACGCCTTTTTAGCTTCTATAAATACAAGGAACACAAACAAATTTTCACAATACTTGCTTGTAATAATGTGCCAAGGTGACAGATAAACTAATTCCCGGGATTGTTTGCAATCTAGGTGTCCTCGCCCCATCCCTTTTCGGCGGTAGTTGAGTCCCTGGTAATTTTAGTTGGGGGTGGATTAAAGTGTGAACATATCCTTGTGGTTGCAATTAAATAAAACGTAAGCAATACAACAGTTCAACATAATCTGATCTAGGAGAACTAACGGTTTCGCCGATAATAGTTCGTGGGACGAGAGGCCGAATTCGCTTCTGTTGTTAAGATACGTGACCTATCATGGCATAAGAGGGAGTAACTATAACCTTTTTAACTTTATTGTTTATACCATAGTAAAGAACAACTCATTAGCTTTCCGATGATACCAACAATTGACAGTGCGCCGCCAAACTTTAGCGATCTCATTTCGAGAAAAAGGTCTTTGAAAAACACACGAGTTTGCGCCACCAACGGCAGTAGAAAAATATACAATTTTGTCCGCATTTGGGGGAAATTTTTCACAATCAAAATGCACAGTGTAAATTGTTGATACCTTGATAAATCAAAAATACAAAAACTCGGAATTGATTTTGAAACAACTTTGTTCACGTATGTCCAACTTCAAGTGCACATTACTCGAAACAAGGTTGTGGGGGAAATTCCTGATTTAGCCTCGCGTTACGTGATCTGATTTGCAGAATTGTATAGAACTTTATAGAATTCGGGCGATTCACAATGCAGTGCGCCACCAAGCGTTTGACTCAAAAGAGCCACTTTTAAACTTTACGGTCGACTTCTTCCGTATATCATACTGTAGTGAAATATCTATTCTTCATTGTTCACGCGAGGTACAACACAAACATAAATGTATCCGGAAGCGTCGTTGATTAAAACATTGTTATTTGCAGAACAAAATTGGAGCTTTAATCGTGCGCGTCCAAAAAGACGTAAAAACTGATGAGTTCATGCAAAATGAATACAGTTTTTCAAACTGATGCCGACTTTTTCCCAAGATGCACTGCGGGTATAGCAGGATTTGCGCCTCCAACGGCAGCTTCTAGGTATTGTGAATCGCTCGAATTGTAAGCTGTTGTGTACTATATCGAATAAACATTGCTCCCATATCCACAAGTTGTTTCGGAATGGAAAAAAAATAAGGAGAAAAACGCCGAGAATCCTCCATAAAAAAAATACATAATAAACAGCGCCCTCTGTTGCCATAGGAAACCTGTTGTATGCAATGTGTGCATTATTGAACACTCGTGTTGATGAAGACATGCAAAATCACTAATAGATTGTCACTCACATCAGCAACTGGGGTTACTTAAATAGTTTTCCATTGTTTTAAACAGTGCTGAGAAAACGATAAAAAGTAACAGGGAATATAATACCTGCCGAGTGAAACGTCTCAAATTGGACAGTTCTCAAGTAACTCCCATACTTGATTTTACAATACCACTTTTATTAAGCAAATACTTTGGAAATAAAACAAATTACAATGCAAATTGTTTCATTATTTTGTTTACTATTTTAATGTTTGTTTTCCTCGGTGGGTTTATACAATTAAAATTACAACTTTGTTTCAAAGTATTTATCCCTGAAAAAGAGGAAAATATATTGCTGCATGTATAAATTAAAATTGTTTCAGGTGTGGCATAGACAATGGGTTCAAAACAATCTTGCAGTTAGCTAAACATCTGTTGTTCGCTGTAAAAATTGCCGTAAAATTACGGTGGTCGAAAAATCGGGCAGCGAGATACCAGGATTCTGACGTATACGGTATGGTGTGACCGTATTTGACCGTACGATCGGACTGTAGTTGTATGTACTGATAAACCGTCTTTCTTACGGTGAAAGGTCTGTAAATTCTGTCACTTTAAAAGACTTGCTGCAAATAAAACTTCGCTGTGATGCTCATTATCAAGCACGCTGCGCTCTCACTGTAATTAATTTCAGGAGCTGATGCGAATATAATAATTTAACATGAAAGAAGTACATTTATCACATGCGGTCTCGCCTGTGCCCATTACATACGAATTGTTGGTTTCATATGGCAACAGAGGGTGCTGTTTCTTATGTATTTTCTTCTGCAAAAGTCGCGGTGTTTTTTTCCTAAATGTTCTCATTCCAAACAAATTGCGGATGCGGGAAAAAGTTAATTCTATAGAGTACACCACGACCTACAATCTATGATCAGATCACGAAGCAAGCAAAAAGAATCGTCCCACGGAATCACAACATGTAGGCCTAATAGACATTTGAATTGCAATTGACATAATTAAACGCATGTCCTGTTCAACGAGTGGTCGACGCCCTATAAGGAAGTGTTTGAAACGGGTGTCTATAAAGCTACAGCTACGGCTATTGTCTGCGGCGGCCATTTTGTAGCGCTGTCCAAAATGCCGTCTAGAGCTACAGCTACGGCTACAACGTCACAAACAAAACTATAGCAGTGAGAAGAGTTGTCTATGATGCAAAACAAAATGACAGCAGCGCTAACGTTAATTTTAGAGCCAATTTTTAATTATTGTTTAATGATGGTGCATTGAATTGCAACTAACAAACCAATAAAGGCGTCAATATCATCAGGTATTTTGACCCAATTCTTGTAAATTCTTACGTCAATTCTTTAATATTATTTTGCAATCACAAATTCTAGCATTGCTTGAGGGCGCAATAACTAGCCGTAGGCTCTGCCGAATTCCAATTGCCTAAGCGTATACATAGACGTACTGAGCTGTATACTTAAACTGTAGACCGTAACTTTAGACACTCGTCAAAAGGATCAGTTTGGAAGTATTTTATGTTGCATGTCATTTACCCCCCCCCCCCCCCCTTCTTCCCCTTGCGAAACAAAAATCCCGCCATGTTTGGGAGCCAATGAGGCCTGCCAACCGATACATTTGCGGTTGTGTTCTAATAGTTTCCAAGCTGCAGAATCTAGTAGGCCACACCCCTTGAACAAATTATCAATTACAGTCCACGATGTTATGGTCAGAGAACGCGAAGAGCCTCCACTGGGTGGACCAACAAAATATTTTTGTTAAAAAAAAATCTTTCAGTCAATTTGGCTGATTTGTTCTTCTTTATCTATCACTAGACCCTGCTTAATAGACTGAAGAAAAAAAACATTTCTAACCCAGGAGGTCATCCAGGGGACAGAAAAACCTTTCAAAATAATGATTTTTCCAAAAAGCCATTGAGTTGTGCAGAGAAATCGAAATCTGCTTGTATTGCAGGGCAACATTGATTTCAATGTTTACATGGTTGTCCTTCAAAACAAATGTGTAAATAGCCAGAATGTTTAAATGTTTGGTATGTGTGTCCAGGGAACTTCTATCCATATGTTCAGACCGTGAAATAAAGATTTGTGCCCCCCCCCCCCCCTTACACAGTTATTTACCCCCAACATAAAACGCCTCCCGGTGGAGCCCCTTTGTGCGTCCGTAAAAAATAAAAATAAAATTGTCGCTCGCAGGGTTAAGTATATTGATGTTATGTTATTGTAATTCCGACTAACCGTGTGGTAACAATCGATCACTTGCTCCAAACAGTTTTCGCTGGCCGGACGCTCTCCCAGCCCGCTCACACCAAGTTGGAGTTTGGCGGGGATACCCCACAATAACCAAGCGCCCGTTAATTAGGTCTAAAAAAAACACGGGGGCAAAAGAGAAGGGGTAGGTGAAACAAAAATATTGCACAGAGTTTTACACAAATTGGTAGCTGTAGGGGTATGAAATTGTTGGTGTGAGATTAGTACATGTTTCTATAATTAATTTTGCATATTGGTTGGTTGGTTGGGGATTGACACATATAATCCACTGAAATGGGTCCAGTTGGACGAATATTAGCTGGTTGGTTTGGGCTTGATACATTAATACATTTCCAACTTGACCAAGGGGAACAATATCGGTTGGTTGGTTTGGGCTTGAAACACCTACATTTTCCCTAGTCAATCCTAGGTGGATGTACATGGTTGGTTGGTTTCGGCTTGATATTCGTTGGTTGGTTTGTTTGGGCTTGATATACTATTACTAGGACCTACAGAGGGAAGAATATTGGTTGGTTGGTTCATAGAGAAAGGTTCATATCTCTATGGTTTGATGAATATTGTTTGCAGGTTTGGGCTTGATATTTATTGGTTGGTTTGGGCTTGATATCTATATAGGGAAGAAATTTCGTTGGTTGGTTCGGGCTTGACAAATAACTTTCCATAATGGGTCCTAGCTTGATCAATTGGTTGTTTGTTTGGGCTTTATACACAAGGACCTAACGCGGAAAGAATATTGGTTGGTTGGTTTGGGCTTGTTGCTTCCCTGCCTTTGGGACTAATTCATTAATAGACGTTTAGGACCATCTTAAAGCCGTGTTCGCACTGGATAAACATTTTGGGTAATTTGACCATGACGCCGGGTAACATTACGATGGGTTAATCTTCCCACCGTCCGCACTTGGATGTAATTGAAGCGGGTAGAATTGCCGAGACGATGGGTAAACTAACCGAGCTGGCTCCAAAACAATAAAGAGGGCGCCCTGCGTAACCTATGACCGCGACTTGACGACCAGGGCCCAATTTCTTGGCTCTGCTTACCGTTAGCGAAAAATCCCTGCTTATAGCAGAAAATTCGGTGCTTACGGTAAACGTATTTCACGCGTTAGCGAGGAATTTTGGTCTCTGAGCATGCGTACATCCCGTAACTAAGGATTCTGTGCTTACATGGTAAGCAAATAATTTTTCTGCTAGCGAGGTTAGCGGAGAATGGTGACCGTAAGCGCGGAATTCTGTGGTTAGCAGAGCCAAGAAATTGGGCCCGGATCGTCTGTTCCACTGATATCTATGGGCGTTTACAAAACGGAGGCTAGAGGCTAGGCTTGGGCTAGATTTTTGCGGCGCCATTTTGAAGCCTCATACCAAACGACGGACTAGGCTAAGCGAAGTAAGCCCGGGGCTAGATTTCAGGCTGTATTCCGAAGCCCCACCATAAGTACCAAGCCTCGCGAAAGATGGCTAACGCCGGGCTTGATGACGTCACGGTGTAAAAACTTTCAGCGAATCGCCATCTTGAAAAACACTGTGTGCGGCATTTATTTCTCTTTTGTGTCGATATTGAAGGATTCTGACGTCGATTGAACAACCCTTTAGCCACAGGAGCTGAGCCAGGCAAAGCAAAATTCCAGTGTACAATGTAAGTGACTTGCCATGTTAATTTTGCCAATATTTTGGGCCACAACTCGGCGTTTTTCTTCGGTGTGTTTGATTCCGTTGTCGTACGCTATGCTTGGAACAGGGAAGTCCACTACGTGAGTGTCTAGTTTAACGTAGGAATAAGACTACAATTTAGTACAAACAAAAAAGGCAATTTTATGACGATGAATTTGACGATGATACAAGTATCATGATTTGGAATCATGCAAGTATTTACCATCAAGCAAAACTTTGTGGAAAGACTGGTTGGGCCTATGGTTGGGGAAAAACCGACAACCGTCATGACACAAAAACACAAGATCATGGCAATAAACATGACTGTGCAAAAAGGGTAAGACACTGAGTCACATTTTCTTCAAAACCACTTATCAAAAATTAAAAAAATCATGGGTTCAAATTAGTCAGAGTAACTTGGACCCAAACATCAACATTTGGACATGGTCGGGTGATATGTCCAAATGTTGAAAAAAGGTGATTTTGGGGTCCAAGTTACTTGGACTAGGTTCAAATCTAAAGAACAATGACTGCTTGAAGCTGGAAAAGTCACTTTTTAATTGGCTTTCAAATGCAAAAGCAATTTTAGAATGGAACTTGGGAGTGAAACTACAGTACATGTACACGATTGCCATCCAGACTAGGACCATGGTCTTTAAATTAAATAAACTGTTGTGTCAATTTTTGATTAGTTTGTGTTAACTGAACTTAACTTAAGTTCACTTTCTCTTTTTAAGAAACGTGGAAATTGGACTTTGGAGTGAATACGGCAAGCACTTCAGAATGTTGGTGACAGACAGGGCTATGCACCATGACCACAGGTAACAATTATCACTAGTTAATGTAATTTTGCATCAGAATAAAGCAAATTAGATAACAGGCTCTGCCCTTCAGCGATATGCTTACTGTATGTCAGCTCTGTGCATTGCTTTCCGTGAGAAGAAACAAATTCACAATTATAAACCGACCTGTACAATCTGGCAGATACCACAGCAGGGTAAAAATTCCAGTCATTGTGGCATTTTTTATTTAACATATTAAAAATAATATTACATATTTATTACCCCCCACCCCTCTCCCCCCCTCCCCCCCCAAAAAAAAAAAAGCATATATGTACATGTACATGTATATATACTGATTTATTAGCATCATTCGACTATAGTGACGAAACAAAATTTCCCTTGTATGAGAGCATTGTGAATGGAAAATCTTTGAAAATAGAGCAACGATGATTACGTTTTGTTGCAGAAAGATTGAAAACTAGACTGCTAACAAGCAGCCATTGTATTCATTTTTTAAATATTAATTTGTGATCCTTTAAACATTTCACTTGTATATTGTTTTCAGAAATCAAAAAACTAAGCACCACTGAAGTCCTCGAGGCTGGCAGCTGTATGAGGCTACATATAATGGAGAGACATGCTACAATGGTACCACTGTTTGCTCAAGGGAGAAATGACACAAGCAATGGTTATGCCATCAGTCTCCAGCAACTCTGAATCTCCCAAATCTTTGGAAATCTCAACTCAAAGATAGATCATATTTATTTAAAAAAGCACCACAATATTACTTGCAAGGTTGTCACATTGCTTTATTTTTCATAGCCTATTTTAATAGATTGAGTTTAAAAATGCAAGTTAACAGGAATATTTTAATACACAAATATACTACAAGGAATATCTTAGGGCAGACAACATAAATATTTGGGGGGGGGGGGGGGGGGGGGGGGCACATGATCACCCCAAGATGTTTGTTAACTTGAATTCTACACTCTCAACAATTATACATTACAGTGTATATAAAGGGTCATTCTTTTTCTCCACCTCTGAAAAAGCATCACCCCTAATGTCCTCTTGTTTAAGGAGTAAAGCAAACGGGCTGGAAACGACAGTCATTGCAAATACTACTTGAATGGTAAAATGTATATTTAAACAGTTGACAACATGCTCCTCTCTTTTATTTCTATGTGGTAATTTTGGACTCATGTTTGCACAATTGGCATACATTTGTGTTTATGTTTTTATCTTATTATACTTGACATTTATAGAACTCCGCTCGAAAGTAAAAAACAATATATATTTACTGGTTTGGACTGGTGTTTTTCACGTTGCTAAATTTCCTGTCCCTTGTCATTTTAAAGATGAAAATATGGTTTATTGTGAAATGTGAATGCACTACTTGCATTAAATAATGAATATCTTGCGTCACACTTTGGACCAATGAAGAAACCATGATGACTTTGAAGATTCTAAAAATGAACAACGTATGTTCTTATTTGTAACAATACATGTATGTACAGTAAAAATGCACTTTATTGGAACGCCTTTCCTAAACTTCACGATAAACAAAACTAATTGGGAAGATATGCTAATAAGTTACCTCATAATGAAGTATTGCTTTAAAAAGAAACATTATTTCATTACCATGTCATGCTCAAATAACCTTTGTCTTCACACATTAATATGTAATCGAAATTGTATTTATTGAATAAAACAGCATTGATACTTCGACTGCTGGAATTCATTATTGTGGTATTAATTAATGCACAAAATCTTGCACCAGTAAAATGCAATACTGTGTTAACTGAGAATTCTTATCACAGGGGTTTGTTTATTAATTGGTGCTTCAGACGTGACCCTCGAAGTAGACCAAATCTAGAAGCACTCAACTCAGCATCTACTTCAACCCCCCCCCCCCCCCCCCCCCCCCCTCTACCGTATTTCCTAAAAATACCTACTAAAATTCATTGTATATTTTGAAAACCTTCGAAGAATAAACTTTGTCAGACCAAATTTCATATCACCAGCGAGAAAAAACAAGTTTTGTTTTCAGTTCGCAACGCGCGCCGAGCCGAGTATCGATAACCGAAGCCATATGCCAGCCGAAGCCTCCCGAAGCCTGACCGTACGAATCGTTTTGGCCGCCATTTTGCTTTGTGATGAAGCCCGAGCCTAGCCAAGCCCAAGCCAAGCCCGAGCCTAGCCCCAAGACCCAAGCCCCATTTGGTAAACGCCCTATAACTGGATAGGTCAAGCGTACATTGATGGGATAGCGAGCCGTGAAGTAACCGGCGGCCATGATGGGATATTAACAACATTGCCTTCGTGCATGCAAAAGACGCGTAGACACGTCGAGAGTGAGACAGTGGCAGCAGCGATGGTGGGTAAAAATGCATTAAAATCTTTTGTAAATAAGTAAATTTATTAAATAAACTCGCAGACTGTGCGATCAGTATCTATCTTTGTAAAAAATGTCAGGACTACGGTTTTAAGAGAGATTTAGGAGAACATTGTTGGGCGAAAACGATATTTTCGTTTCCACATGAATTCCAGCGGGATTTTTTCATATTGTGTTCCTATCCATCATTTTATTTGAAAGAAAAACTGGGATATTTCGAAAGAACAGTAGATTTATAGAATCAGTTGGTCTAGGATACACTTACAATATGATTGAATTCCACAATACAGGTATTTTCAGACCAATTTTGTACCCATTCCATGAAGACTGTCCAGTTGACTTGCACGTCAAACAGTTCATGGTGGTAATTTGTGTACACATTCGTACACAACATATTGTGTCATGAACTATTTGACGTGCATAAATTTAATGTTCTGTAGAATTATCCCAATATCGCAATGATCACAGTTTTTTCTCTCACAATTCTAGAAGTGTAGAGCCACCTATTAATAATAATAATAGTATTATTAAATGCATGGTGTAGGTCAAGGCTATCATGGTGGAAGGATGTAGACACGTATTTCCAATACTTCAGAACAATTTCATTTTCGCCCACAAATCTCTCTTAAAAACGTAGTCCTGATGACATTCCTTACAGTGCTCAAATGAAATTTCACTCTCTGAAGAAATGGGTATGCCAAATAAATTGAGAATTTTGTGTTTTTAAAATAGCGTCATGTTACAACATTCTTTCCTTGGCATTTAATTTATACCTGTATATTTGTTTTCTTTGTACACTACAGCTAATTGGTTTACCCAAGTCCACTTCTTGCTACTAAGATGTCAGTCTGTACAGCTTATTACGGCTGGACAAGTCATAGGACGAACTGCTCCCATTATGACAGAGGGACAACAGATGACAGCGAATGTCAAAACTTATTTTGTTTAACCATCAGTAAATACGGTAGCATAATTGACCAACTACGTTTTCCAAGATAAGCTATCTCGGTGTTCCACATTAAATCGTCACCGTTTTCACGAAGAGGCGAATTTCATGAAAAATCGTCTATTTATCGAAATTATTTTTTTTGATGAAAACGATTAAATATTGCAATTTCTACAACCTGGTGAAGTTATACATCCACAAAATCATTAAAATCACAATTAACCTAATTAACTAATGGGCGAATTGGTCCTCAAGTACCCTTTTGCGTTTTCACGAAGAGGCAAATTCGAAATAGCGTTGACTTCAACGTGTTTATGAAGGGCACTTTGGTGCGCGTAGTCACTTTAGCGTTTTCACGAAGAGGCGAATTGGGCGAATTGGTCGCGAAGTGGCTTTTAGCGTTTTCACGAAGAGGCAAATTCGAAATAGCGTTGACTTCAACGTGTTTATGAAGGGCACTTTGGTGCGCTTAGTCACTTTAGCGTTTTCACGAAGAGGCGAATTGGGCGAATTGGTCGCGAAGTGGCTTTTATCGTTTTCACGAAGAGACAAATTGGGGGCGCAATGGGGAAATGTATACATTCTGACTCTCACAGCCACGGGCGAATTTGCTAATGTATCGTTTTTTTCGTTTTCACGAAGAGGCAATTCTATTAATTGATTAATTCTGCAAAACTAATCACCTATTTTTCTTAACGTTTGCTATATTTAAGAAGATTGAAATCTCTTCTTTCCCATGATACCTTAATCTTGTATATTCTATGAATATTTATGTTTCAAACTGCCAAACGAAAAAAGGACAAACTTTACAAGCGATTATCTCGAAAGTTTGTTCAGACCGTGAAAGGCTCAATTTGCCTCTTCGTGAAAACGGTGACGGGATGTGCTGCAATTGCAAATATATTGCAGAACTCTGCATCTTGGCATTTCATGTTTCAACAATATAAGTACAGATAATAAAACAGTCGCAACAGTCACAAACCTATCTTTGTAACATGGAAATATATTGAACATGTGTTTTATGAAAACTGACAAATCTGGTTAAAATTGTATTGTTAATATTAAAAGCAAATTATACAGATGTTAAAATGACATGGATTTACCCAGTCAGTGTTCTCCACAATCACTGGGTAGCGGCCGCCCTGTGTACATGTTACGCTGTTCTGTCATATTTTTATGCTGCCCTGTTAAAATGTTATGCCGCCCTGTCAAATTTTGTGATGTTAACTTCGTTTCCTGTGATATTACATTCGTTTTCTTGGTCTTGCGCTATACAAACGTGTGTACGCCTGCAATGTTTTTAATATCCCAATATGGCCGCCGAGTGGCTTCACGTGCAGAGCCGCTCGACCTATCCAGTTATAGAGATCAGTGGTCTGTTCCCGACGCTAGCTCTCAACATTATTTTCTTCGTTCAAGTCATTCGACCGGGTGATGGAAGATTTAACCGAGACGTCGCGTCCGCACTTGATTTTCTGGCTCGGTTAAACTGACCTGGTCAATCTTCCTGGGCACCTTTGGCTCGGTTAAACTACCCACGCGGCGTGGGTAAGTTACCTGTGAGGAAAATTACCCAGGCTGTTCGCACTGGACTTGAAATGGGTAAGTTACCCATTGGCTCGGTTAGTTTGCCCAAATTAAGTCCAGTGCGGACAGGGCTTATGGCAACTGGTGTTGCCTGGTGGGGTTTTGTTTTTTTCTCTGTGCCAGGGCTTGGTTAGGTGGTAACACATGGTGACCAGTTACCGTGGCCAGGCCCTGTCACAGGGTGTCCCGGGACGAACCTTTAGACCCCGGGGACCACGGGGCTCTCTGCGGAGTTGATAATAATGTGATACAAATATAGTGAACGAATAATTGAGGCGTCCGACTGGAAGAAAGAATAGCAAGTTTAGAGGCAAGGGCAACGAACTCTTGTATCCTGCATATTTGTATAACGAACAACAAGCTTTAAAAGCATTACATTCGATATATCGTTCTTCATAGCTTACCGAGCAGTCCGGAGCCGCAATGGCTCGTCTACCGTTAGATTACGCAGTCGGAGGACGTTTACTCAGCACCTGCAGTTCCTCGCCGTGCTTCTTCAATTGGGCCGCTAGCTGTTTATTTAGCAGAAAAGGCGTCTGTGTTGTTATACCGGGTGCGTCAGCTATCTGAAAGCATTAAGTGAATATAGTGTACACCACGAATAATTAACGGATAATTTATAAAAGAATGAATGGAAAACGCCAAACCTGCTCAAACCTGCTCAAACCACATGAGCCAATTGTCATGAACTGTTACCACAAAAAGAAGCACTTCATGGAATTGTAGCAGCAATAAGCAAGATTGAGGCTGTTTTTCTTCAGTCGAGCCAACCGACCACCCCAGGTGAAAATGATCCTTTGCAGTTTATTACACTTTTTAAGTATAGGTTTTCCCGGCCATTTAAAAAAAAAAATTAAATTCATCAATTTTCACAATCACTTTTGTCCAAGAACAAAAATCACACGCTTTTACCAAACCAATTTAGTCATTTATCATTCAATTTCAACGTTTGGTCACCGTTTGTAAACACCATCTCGAGAACATTTGTTTTTACAAATCAAATTTGTCTAAGCTGTTATACAAAGGCAGCATTCACAAAATTCGTCTTATATCAATCAATTGTAAACTGAGGCTGAGCAAATTAGTCTGACGTGTGCTTGACTACTGACAACTGAAATTTACATAACATTTGGATATAAGGTCAAATTTACCAATTGTTTGTTTTAATTCCTCCCCCCCCCCCTTTAAGTCAACGGTTTTTTTCAATCCATCCTCAAGTGTCCCATATTTGTGATTTATTTTAATTTAACTTAAACAAAATATATTTCAAGGATAACATTTCATGTTTCTATCAAAAACTATTTTTATTAAAAATTGTAGATTTTGTTTATATATTTTATATTTTTATATTTTTTGAAATACAATTTGGAACATTGCTTTTTTATTTATTGCGCTGCTCATCTTATTGCTTAAACTGCCAAGACTAAACATAAGAAGAACAAAATTACGAGTTTGAATTTTATTTTGTAATGTTTACTGTGTCCACCTGCCACAACGTATTTTTATTTTATAGCCGTCGTGCACCTAATAATAATTTATAGTATAGTTACCACTGCGCACAATCGATGACGCCAGAAGTATGTCGCCAATCGCGTATACGCGTTTTTTAAGTACATGTAGTTCCTTTTTCAACCACTGATAACCAAGTCGTTGTTTGTGACCTGCATTCGGTTACGCCGTGTGCGTAATATGTGACACGATCAAGCCGAATCAGTCGGATGTCGGCGAATCCCAAAAATGCACTGTATTCTTCGTTGGTATTTAAACAAATTTACTCGACAACAAAATTAAACATAGTATCAACATGGGTTTTTTAGTTTTTAAAATGTACAGATGCCCTCTTTGAAACTACATGAAAACTCATGTTTTGACCGGGGCCGACATCCGACTGATTTCGCTTGATCGTGTCACATATTACGTAAACAGTAATGTTCATAGCCGTGGTTATTAATTATCTATGTTGTTGTTGATGTTGTTGTTGTTTACATTGTGTAAAAGAATGTTGCTGAGAGTTAAGAAGAGGTGATTGTGTGTGTTGTCGGATCAAAACATTCTCCAATGAGAAAGACAAGAAGTATGTGCAGAGTGTGACAGGGACCGGTGTCCACTTGCCCAGAGACGCCTGAGACATCAGGTATTATTGGCAGATCGGTAAAATCTGCCACCGGTTTTGTTGGACAATCGCAGTGCCAACAATACAGTCTTGCAAGCCAAAAGCCACCTTCCGATTCTTGTAGACCGCCTATTGCAACACTCAGCCCATCAAGACTTCAAGATGAAAAAATAACCCTTAAGTGTTACTTAAGCCGTGTTCGCACTGGATAAACATTTTGGGTAACTTTACCATGACGCCGGGTAACATTCCGATGGGTTAATCTTCCCGTCGTCCGCACTTGGATTTAATTGACGCGGGTAGAATTGCCGAGACCATGAGTAAACTAACCGTGAAAGGTCACTGGCTGATATGACCTGTGGTCATTCGACCGGGTGATGGAAGATTTAACCGAGACGTCGCGTCCACACTGGATTTTCTGGATCGATTAAACTGACCTGGTCAATCTTCCTGGGCACATTTGGCTCGGTTAAACTACCCGTGCGGCGTGGGTAAGTTACCTGTGAGGAAAGTTACCCAGGCTGTTCGCACTGGACCTAAAATGGGTAGAGTATACCCATTGGCTCGGTTAGTTTGCCCAAATTAAGTCCAGTGCGAACAGGGCTTTAGTGATACTTTGTGATATCTCTCCCTTCAGAACATCAGAATATTGGGAAAATGTTTACTGTTTTCTGACTGTATAGAATTATATCGTACTCTTATCGAAATAATGTTTGAAAATGATGATTATTCTAAAATATATCACTTAAATTTATTTATTCAAATTTTGAGCCAACTATTGGATGGGTTTCGGTAACTATTTTGTATTGTAGATGGCCAGGCGTAGTAGCGTGTGCCTGTAACCCAGTCGTTCCAGTGGCATCAGTAGGCCGGGGTTAATGGATCGCAAGAGACCGGGAGCTCGGTGACGTCGTTCTGCTCATGACGACCAGGGGCCAATTTCATAAAGCAGCTTAAGCACAAAATTGTGCTTAAAGCACAACAATTCTTGCTTGGTAAATCCGGTTAGGAGCCAAAATTCCAAAATTCCATTCCATCGTTATGCTAAGCTAACAACAGCTAAATACCAATCACAAATAATATACACCACATGGAGTTGTGGCTGGTAAGCTAGTTTTACTAAGCAAGACTGTTTTGTGTTTAAACAATTGTTATGCTTAAGCAGCTCTATGAAATTGGCCCCAGGTGTCCAGGCTAAGCTCGGATTCCACATGGTAGTTCCGGCGGAGGTTGGGTACAAGACCAGGTTGACTTAAATGGAGTATATCGGCTCAGGATGAAGATGTAAAGAAAACCAAGTGTCAGAAAAACTAGAAAATGACTGTGGTTTTGTAAATCTAACTTAAACTCAGTGTTTAAAAGGGTAACCTGTATGGTTTAGCCAAACTAAACTTATAGAAACGAATTATCTATGTGATATCAAAACCTAATTTTGACTAGGTGTTCAAAGGGATAACCTAAGTTGTAAATTAATAACAATATAACTAAGGCTTATCCGAGAGCTAAGTGAAACACCAGGATTTGACGTAACTGTAAATATTACTGTAAATATTTATTAAATAAAAGTGTTTAATTGATTATTGGTTAATATTAAAATAATATTGTGTTTGTTACTTTATTCCTTTCTGTCTGATGATATTCATTCCTATATAATTTTGAGCCGGGGTCACCTTTTAAAAATCTCGAACAAGTCAATTAATATAGGACATAATGGTGACACGTACCGCCTCAAATATAAACTGTGCTGCCGCACCCACATTGTTAAAACCATTCGTAAAATAATGGTGATTTTTTTTCACATGTAAACAACAACATCTAAGTATTTTATTTTAACGGATCTTAAAGGGATCGTACACGTTTGGTAATTGGAACCCATTGTTTGTTTCAATCCTATATAACTATAGATATATACCAAAAAACTAACCTGTAAAAATTTCATTTTAAAAGGTGGGCGCGATTTTGAGATATTGCCTAAAATCTGAAGCGGTTATGTCCACGCAGGAAGAATAATCTGCATTGGAATACACAGTCTGAGAAACGTCACTGCAGTAACGCTTCTCAGATTCCAATTTTTTGGGATAAAAAGTGATATCTTTTTCCATAACTGCAGTAGTTCGAAGTGAAAAGTTTTTAAAAATGCTTTACACTATCCAAAGCTGCTGTACTTCTTACCACGTAAGTTTTTATTGCCATTAATTTTAGGAGTAATTACCAAACGTATACGATCCCTTTAGACGTAAAATTACGGTACTGCGACCTTAAAACTCTTACGCATCTGTAGTTATACTAATAGGGTATACTATTTACAAGAAGAATGGCAAGGCGGGACTCTCATTACGCAGCAACTGACCAATCGGAACTGAGGAAATTTGTAGTTATAACTAAATAACTATGTTAAATTCTGGTTTTTAGACCAAAAAAGCACTTTCCTGGCCATACGTTGTTATTATTCAAACAATTTCATGAGACAATTTAGATTTTTAACAGGTTTATAATCGCATTAGATCTCCTTTCGTATTCAAAATATTGAAATCATTTCTGGGAAAGCGCGACTTTATCATGGAATGAAAATTGGAATATAAAACTAAATCACGAACATGTTATGTTCATTGTTACTAGGTTATCGTAGCATTTGTACACTATCTACTCCTAATGTGTAATAATGTATAATAAGTTGATTCCCACTTCATTCATATCTGTAACATTTTAATTTCAGTAACGTACTTGTTTATACCCCGTCATTTTACAGGAATAGCAAATTAAACTGACATAATTTGTAAGTCGTTTTTGTACAGAACGGCCAGGCCTGGCATACCACTGTCAGAACTTAATTTCCCTAAAAATCACGGCTTGAATTTTTAAAGTGCATAGATAAATAGATCTCCAATCAAAATAGATTCTCCTCAAATTACCCCCCAAATCGAGTTAGAATATGGATTAAAGTATAATATAGGGTATACTGGGTAGACATTTCAACCCATTGAAATATGAGCACTTTCTAACTATTTTGTACACGAGAACAAAACAAATAACATGTCCCTAGTAGAAAAATGCGAATACAAACACCCATAATCTGCCACCACGAACTTACACCCTCTGCATCACATGTGTACACAAAATTCAAGACATTTAAAAACAATGTTATTGCCGAATTTAACATTTTGTGTATAACATGGCGAAGATTTGTTTTCTGAAATCATCTTAATTTGCAAAATATTTACTGGTGAGTTTTGCAGAAATTAGTTCATTCTGGCGTTTTTCGGTTCCACCAAGTGCACTCAGTGTCAGTTCGTGAAAACGAAATTGCGAGGACGCGCTGTGAAAAAGATTTCACGAACTAGCACTGTCTACATTGTACCCAGGGCAAAGTTGTATTACGGCTCTGTATACGTATGTCACGTTTGTCTACGAAATAAAACTCGATGTTGTCAAAATGGCGGCACCCAAGCAATGTGTGCGCGCACTCCCCCTAAAACGCGACAGTTTTGGATTTCACGAACTGACACCCTGCAAGCACTGCGTGCGCAAACTCCCCGAACACGCGTAATAATTGGTTTTCACGAACTGACACTCAAGCACTATGTGTGCGCACTCAGTACAGCAAGTCGTTATTTTCGTTTTCACGAACTAACACCCGTCCTAATCCTTTAATTATTAATTAACTAAGCATGTTTTCACAATATAAAGAGTTTCAGCAGTTAACGAATTTTTACGTTTAATGATACCAAAACCCCTCAAGTAGATTTATGTTGACTGAGTAAACTCGAGTAAACTTTTAAAAGCGTTTTTTTTCTCCGAAGTGTATCTCTGCAACGGCGACCACTGGGTGTCAGTTCGTACAAACACACTAACATACACGCATTTACACATGTATACATACAAACAATGACATTTCAGGGGTCCAAACTTTATGGTAAGTTTCTCTCAATTTGTTCAGGATTTATCGCTTATTTTTCTTGAAAGAAGCCTCTAAAATTGTCATAAGTAAAACTATCCAGCATTATTAGGGGTTTTACGCACAAAATAATAATTTTAAAATGTTGTTTTCGTCCCGTGCCTATCGTGCGTATAAGCGGCACAATGTCATGGGAAATTAGCAAGGTTCCTTTGCGCACTAGTGAACAAAAATTATTTGTGATTCGGGGTGCCATCTATCAAAATAGATGATTCACGGACTAGCTGCGCTGACACAAGCGACCGGTACGGTACGCGATGCACGGACGGCCGGTCATGCACTACCTGTATAGCTGCCGGTATGACAGGCGCCCATACAAGACATTATAGTGACCGCCGTGCTTGTTTGGCGCAGCAAGCACGTGATTCGGCCCGCGAATCGTTCCAAAATGTGATGAATGGTAGTACCCTAACTGACACAGGTGATTTATTTTGTATTTATTTATTTCTTATATTTAACCAGGGTTTCCCATTCACAGCAAAATGGCTATGCTTATAGCAGTCAGTTCTGTACTTAGGTATAACCAAGTGTTCTAATGTGGACTGTCTCGTACCATACCCGTGTCTATCATCAACTTTTACACAATTATCTGTAATGTACGCTGGAGCAAGACTGTGAGTACATTTATACATAACCGTTTTGATAATGGGAGCCAGTTTAATTCTTCAAATAATTCTCTGGATTGTGTTTCATAACTTTTACGCAAAATTATTATGGCGCATACTTCTGTAACAAGCGACTGGCCACTTTTGCAAAAAGAAGCCTTGCCAATTCATTTTAATCGGCCCGTTGAAAATGTACAGGGATCCAAATATTTTTTTTAAATGTTTTATTTCGTCCTGTGCGCACGAGGCCAAGGGAAATCATCCAGGAATCTAAGAAAATACTGTGCCTCTTGTGGGGTACCATCCACTTGCGGGCAGAATCGCAGAACTGAAACACGGCGCGAATCACAAACAACGAAAACAAAAGCTAATTTTCTTGCACTGTGAATACTCTAATCACACTGAGAAATGGCACATGTACTTGATTGCGTCAATTTTAAGAAACTTGCATCGAAGGAATTTTGCACAGGATTTGTTATTCTTAAGTTGGATTTCTGCAAAAACCTACTTGTGCACCACCGTTTGGAGTTGGAATTATGTTTTAATTAAATACAATAACTTCTAAGCGGGGGCGCTAATTACTCATTTTTAACCCATTATTAAGCGCATAATGCACGGAAATATGGATTATTAAGTTGTGGATCATTATAACCAGTTTAACTAGCATTTAGTGAAGGTTTGACTCTTTAGGTAAAACATTCTAATTAACGGCAAACAATTTTCTGAAGGTCAGACACCCCCAACTACTCACACAAGCATCATCAAACATTTTGTGCTCAATATTCTAATTAAAAGTAACTGGGTTCTCGGACTATGTGGATGAGCTGTTGTGATTAGCAGCTAAACGCACGTCTCTGATTCCTAAACATCAATGTTCAATGGCTAAACTCTATCCCCATGCTAGCATGTAAGTATGTTTACCAACATAAATTTTGTTTGCTATAGTTAAAGACAATTTTGCAAGGCAATTATCCAAACATAGGCAAGTAGACTACCATTGTCTCAATGCCTAATTTGGAAGTTTGATGTTTCATTTTAGAGTTGACAGATGCATCTTTTGTTGGGTACTCATTCTCTACGTGGTATTCCGTTACATTTTGTTTGCATCTTTTTTAAACACTATGTAACTTGTTTTAGGATATAATAATCTCGGACTACATTGTGTCAATCAATCATAAAGATGATCGGAATGCTGGAGGTGCACGTAGAAAGACATACAGTATGCTTGTCTATTGGATATCCATGGGCTTCTATTGGTTCTAGAGGCATCGAAGGATTTATAGAGATAAACTTACCGAGTCCGATTTGCCTTTTCACTGTCACACTGGCAGGTTGGCTCAAAAATGACCGAAAGAAAACCAGGGAGACACTTGAATAGCAAATCAAGATAAACAGCATCACGGGAATACTTCCTCGACCAACGAGTCTGACGGACATGTTCTTGGTTGTCGTCGGTAGTATTTAGCGATGCCTCTTATTGGTTAATAGTTAGGTACGTAGAAATTAACTTCGCATGTTGGAGATCGCTGATCATCTCACTCAAATTGTAAACAATTATCTTATAGGCTCGACTCCATGCATCATGGCACCATGTACTACAATATCGTGACGTTCCAACACCGTACGACACAGGATTCCCTTCATGATCCAAACGGCGAAATCGTAAATATTTCTCCATTTGGGGGAAGTAATCGAATTTGGTACAGTTCAGTTGTCTGCTCATTAGGGAGTACCTCCTGCAGAGTTTTCCACATCATAGGTGAATTGCTTTGGATTTCTTCTAAGGTGGATGTGTGAGTGTTCACTCGTTTTAATGCGGATTACATTAGTTAACATTGTGCCGCAGGTCTTTGTATGAATCCCAATGGATTTGTGAGCCTGTGCGCTTTGCAATTTTGTGTACACGATCGCGCTGCTGCATAAGTAATTTCGCTATCGAGCCACTGTACTAAGGCACAACGTAACGTAACTTCGTACTCCAAAGCAGCTCATTAGCCAATGTTATTGATATCATTACAATAAAGTTCTCAATATTGACTGTTGTCTACTTTAATGCAAACCTTGTTTGAGCTCAAAAACTACTAAAAAGTTATGTTCCTATAATTATAAACTCCGGTGATCTCATATTCCCTAATTTTAACGTATTTTATATTTACACCCATTCGTGTTTGAGAGGGTACAGGCAATTGCAATCAACTTCATGACTGTTTGTGATATTTCTTATGTGGTGGGTTTTATTCCTGCGTTTGGTAAAGTACATGTAGGGGGCCTACACGTTAACGCTCGTTTTATGATTTGAATTATCATTCTAATCATTTATTAATCGGACATTTTGATCGGACATTGCGCCTTAATCAGTGATTGGTCCATAATAAGGCCAAATAAAAAGAAAAATATGTTTAGCGTCACCGCCCGCTTCCTCTTTGGGGGCCGCCTCCTTTTTTCTTTTCTTTTTTCTTTTTGAAAAAATGCTAAATTTGACTATTTTAGAAAAAAAACAAACAAACAAACAAACAAACAAAATGTTGAAAGATAATAAAATGTTATGATCGTATTTTAGACTTTAGCATCACTGTGTGCATGCTCTGGAAATATATTTTGTTCTACATGTAATAAGAAGGCTAGGGTGTGACGTGTAGTCGTGTACGGTGCATAATTGATCGACCCACATGAATTTTAATTTGTAATCGTGGGTGAACCATGTTTTAATTTTAAATTGGAAGATAGGGTGTTACATGTTTACTGCATGACTTAAATTAAGATGTGTCGAGCGGCCATTTAAAAAAAAAAAAAAAAAAAAAAAAAGGGCCTCCTCCTTTATTTAAAAAAAAAGGCATGACGCTAAACATGTTTTTTTTTTATTTGGCCTAAACGGTTTAGACCACAGGGCATGGCTGCAAAATGTGCTCAGAAATCAATTTCCTTGGCGCACCTCTTGAATCTAAGTGAAATCAATGCAGTCTGTTAGCTGGGATCATGTGGATCACGAAAAACCAAAATCCCCAATTAAATGTTCACCAGTTAATTAAATATTTGCATTTTAATCACCTGTGTATAACGGGCGCCCTCTATTGACCAGGATTGGAAATGGGAAAAGATTGCTTATTGCAGTTGCTTGCTCAAAAGGGAATCTACAGAGACAGAATTCGATTAAAGAGGAATTAGGATGTGTTTTAATGTCTTAATACAAATTTTGTTCATTGCCATAATTTGAACTTTTTAATAGTGTCATTTTTTTATTGTTATTGTTTGATTTTTGTATTATAATTGTTTAATCTTTTTTTTTTTGGGGGGGGGTTACAAATCTAAATGTAAATTGTATGAAAAAAATATATACACGACCAGAGTTTTTTTTTAGCTTTAGTCTTTGATACATGTTTATTCGTGACGGTAAAACTGAAATTTGTCCATGTCTTTAACAATGTACTTGTGAGTGGGTGAACAACAACTCGTACCAATTTACATTTAATACACAATTCTGTTATAACAAACATTTTGCCCATTTCCAGCTGAATTTATATTAGGGAGAGTCAGATGGAAAGCAGACTGTGTGATACAATGTTTCTGTGGTGACAAGATCCTTCCCTTCGATCTGCGAGAGCAGCCACTGATCTTCCTTTTTCCTCGCTGCTTCCAGAAGCTTTCCTGCAGTTAGCGTCTGGCATTGTGAATGTTTGTCAAGGACAGTTGTATTGGTCTTTTTGTCCAAACTCCACCTCTGTTCTCTTTTTTAACGGCATATACTCAACTACATCACGTACTGTTGACAATGCGGATTCCTGCGGTACATCAACCAGTGCGTGTACGATTGGAATGCCAATATGATCATCTCCGCTTTTTCGGCGATTTTTGCTTGGATACATTTTTCCACCTACCGGCACAAGCGTGGAATTTTTTTAAACTCTTTTCAGAGAACAACAAAACCCTGGAATCTGCATCTGAACCGTGCATAATATACTTTTTCGCTATCATCTGAGCAGCTCGTGTCAACAGCGCCTACGCTCGCTCTATTTTACAACGCCCGCTATTGGTCCATTTTCCCACTATTCGCACAAACGTGCCGCACCACGACAGAAGGGCCTCGTTGATTGGTCGTTGGAAAACATGAATTTTAAATTGAGATTTTATCGAGTACTGGTTCGCAGACCGTTTGGGGATTTTATTTGTGAGTTTCCCAACAACTTTCTAAGTAGTTTAAAGTAAAATTTATATAGATTCACGATATGCGTCAAGAAGGTGCAAGATAATCGGCCATGCCCTGTGGTCTAGTTGATCCACATAGAAATGCAAGTTGCACTCAACTTTATAATTATCGGTGTTTATTGACTTTTAGTTTTAACGACCTTTGACCCTTTCTTAATTAGGGATGGCACCACTTGAAACTGTCTTAAGTGGCGGATTTTGCTCCAGCAAGGTGTCAGCTACACATTAAACGTGTAATTAGCACTAATTACAGACCTTCTTAATTATACTTTGCACTATATATCATGTTCTTAAGCTTGTGATCAGTGATCGGTCTATGATAATCTGTTGATATACACATAAATGCAAGTTGCACTCGGCGTTATAATTATTAGTGTTTAATGACTTTTGATGACCTTTGACCCTTTTCTAATTAGGGATGGCACCACTTGAAACTTTCTTAAGTGGTGAATTTTACTCCAGCAAGGTGTCAGCTACACATTGACACTTGTTTTATCCTTGCACTCAAAATTATGATTAAACGTGTAATTAGCACTAATTAAAGACCTTCTTAAATGTACTTAGCACCAATATTTTTTTTCTTAAGTATACAAATCCTATTCAGTACACGATAAACCTTCGACCTATGAAAAAATTATGTTTGAACTCAAGATTATGATTAAATCTTGATTATGATGAATTTTTGGGGGTCTGTCGGGGGCTCACCCCTCCCAACGCACCACTCGCCAAACTTAAGAAAACCCATTTTGCAGTTGTCCCAGTCACCCCTACATATCCCACGCTTCAAACCTTTTGCACTCAAAATTATGATTAAACCTGGCTGGGCTCCTGGACTATTCGGACAGGTTAGTTAAACGATATTTGCACATGCACATGCACAGCTATAGGTGAGCCAAAACGAAATTGACCAAGTAAGAACAAAATCATTAATCCCAGTCTCATTCTTTTTGACCCATCCTGTACAAGATTAAACAAAATACTAACACATACTTGAATGACAAAACAGTTTTTGTCTGTTGTTTTCCTTATGTACAGCCCCTACAAGCCAGGCCAGCTCAAGAAAGGGATGGTGGAAATCCACAGGAAGTGGTTTCAGATGAAAATTTATTAGACTCGACTCCGACTCATAATCTCATAATTTTGACACATTTTAGAAAGACAGAAAACCAGTTCGGTAAACTTCCACTCCACTATAGAAATAACACTTCTGCAAAAAAATTCTCAAGGTTCTTTAAAACCATTTTGGAATATTTGTCTCTTAAAATATTATTTTGATCATAAACCTTTTTGGTCCAAAATGCTCAAATGCATATTTAGCCACTAAGTTAAAGTACTCCAAATCGATAGTTGGTACAACTTCATTCTCATTGAACTGCCTTACTTTTAAGTTAAATGCTACATGAGATTAAGAACTCGCAAGCAGACAAAAGGATTATATATTCTACAAAAGTCGGCCGTTGACAGATTTTCTAAATTAGATGTAAAGTTTGATTTTGAATGCATTCTAATTACAATATATAAATGATGTTATTTGTGTTAACATTAATCAAATATCTTCGCCAAGTCAACACAGTACGAGCACTTCAACTATAGTTAGGACATAAGGATACTGAGAAACCTTGGTTTAGGAGATACTCTGGAGCCGCCCAAGTTACTTCAACAGAAAGTTTTTATAAGAGTTGACAGCCTAATTTTAACAGGAACAGACTATAAAAGACTTGAAAAGAAGGAATAAAGTGTTGTGTTTTTGAAATCAGATTTGATGGTTTAATTATTTTTAGGAATCTCCGAAATGACAATTCATTTCAGTTAACAATGTCGTGAAAAAGTCAGTCTCGGCATCGTATGAATGTCCCTTCCCAACGTCGTAGGAATGTCACTTCTCAATTCAGCTAACACATAACGTTTTCATAACGTTCCTGGAATGTCATCTTTGGTCACGTTCTGTGAAAACGTTGACGGAACATTATGCGGACGCTTGAAGGAAACGTTGCATTGTAACATTTAAATAACATTATTAACAACGTTCGAAGATCGTTATACGGACGTCGGAATGTAACGTTTTGTTGTAACGTTCCTAAAACGGTATTCGGACATCAGGAAATGTACCTACAGCAACTGACCAATCAGAAGTGAGGAAATTTGTGTTGACAATAGTCGATGTTGAATTGTGGTATTTAGTCCAAAATGCATTTTTTTGACCATAATATGTAATTATTCAAACGATTCCATGGTTGAATTTATATTTTTGTGCAAACATAGTGAACAATTCACATTATATTTTATTTGTATTCAAATGTTGACATTATTCATAAAAAAAACTAGCTGTGACTTCATCGTGGACAAAGAAAGCGAACTATAAAACTCACAACGGCAATAGCTAAGTTTGTAGTAAGTGTTCAGTACAGTAATATGAATAGGTTATTATTGTATGTATGCGTAATTGCAATGTGTAATAAGTTAATTCCATTGGTATTATTTCATTACGTAATTACGTAATGTGTACACGCAGTGAATATGTGTTAAAACAGTAGATCCTTGTTATCTTGCCAATGTCCTCTGAATGTTGTACGAATGTTATTTCACAACGTTTCTTTGTAAAGAGAACCCCACACATTTACATTCCCGCAACGTTTTTTGGTTAGCTTGGAATGTTGTAGAAACGGCACTTCCCAACGTCGTAGGAATGCCACTTCCAAACGTAATGGGAGCGTCACTTCCAAACGTCTTAGACATGTCCTTACCCAACGTCTTAGGAATGTGACTTCCCAACGTTCTAACGATGTCATTTCAAATCTTTGCACACACGTCACCTGTTGCCCATGCGAATCTATCAGCTCTTCTTCTGCAAAGCAGTGTGGGAGTTGATGGTGGATGAGACCAATCGCTACGCAGACCAAACAATGGGTGTAGATGTGGCCAATCATCAGCCTGCCTGGAATCCAACTACTGTTCCTGAAATTATGGCATTCGTGGCCTTGCTTCTGTGCATGGGTATAAAAGGCCTCGCTACAGCATGCACTGGTCCAGGTCCGAAGTTCTGTGAAGTCCCCTGTATTCGGCGACCATATCTCGCAATCGATTCACTGCGATCCTTCGATTTTTTCACCTTGCCAACAACAGAGCTCAACCAGGTGATGCTCCCCCTGACAAACTGTCCAAGGTCCGCCCGCTGCTTGACATTGTACTGCCATCCTTTCCTCGTATTTCCAAGCCAGGCCGAAACCTCTTACCCGATGAGACAATGATCAAGTTCAAAGGTCGACTTGGTTTCAAACAGTACATGCCACGAAAGTCGGCCAAATGGGGATTAAAATGTTTTTTCACTAAACGAGTCAGAAACTGGTTATACCTGTGCTTGGAAGGTGTTCACCTGCTTCCAGCCCACATCAAAGGAATCCAGTCGACCCTCTATTGGTTATGCTTCAACACACCACCCACCTCTAATATTACATCTGCTGGGCATGTAGTCCTCGACCTAATAACAGGACTCGAACATAAGGGACATTTCATTTTCATGAACAATTGGTACACAAGCCCAGCTCTCGTCTGCAAGTTACCACAGTTAGAGTTTGGAGCTTATGGAACTGCACGCTACACCACACTGGGGATTCCAGATTGTGCAAACCCAAACAAGTTACACATGATAAGAGGTGCTGACCGCCTAGTTTTACACCATGAGCCGGCCAACTGTGCGTCGTTTTTTGTAACTCTTCTAACAAATGTTGGAAACTGCAATATCGACACGAAAGACATTCGGAGCAAAAACAGTTTGAGTGGACTTCGTACGATCAAAAAACCTTATGTCGTTAATGATTATAATAAATACATGGGAGGAAGTGATCTCGCAGCACAAATGTGTCAGTACTACTCGCACCATCACAAATCGATGAAATGGTGGGAAAACGTTTTCGTGGCCATTCTTGACATCTGCTTGGTGAATGCTACCATTGTATACAACAGCATCCCTACAAATCAGCACTTGACCACTTTGGATTTCAGGGTCAAGGTAATATAAGAGCTTATTTTCACTTCGAAGCACAACCCAGCTGAGCATGCCAGTCAAGTGTCACGTGGTTCCAGCCACTTTCCGACTCATCACTATCCTGGGATAATTTTGGCCGGCAAAAGGCGCAACTGTGTTGTTTGCAGTACCAGAGCCAAGCGGAAACAAACTCGCACCGTCGCACGACTTGTAAACAATGTGCCAAACCAATGTGTGAACTGCCGTGCTTTGATAAGTTTTATAGTCTGTGATGAGCTTTCACCTGAGCAAGTTTCATTGCGGTCCCCCCCCCCCCCCCACCGCAATGTTGGAGTGATGGCGCACACACCGCCAACCCAACATTGAGCTGGGGGGGGGGGGGGGGGGGTGGCCTTCATTCAAACTTTTGACTTCAGCTATAGTGTACCCATTTTGAATGTTTGTGCAATTACCTTCACAGTCCGGATTTCCTTCATTTTGAATAAAATCAAAGCATTTTCAAAGAATTTTTCTCACTCCTAAATTAGTGTTTTTTCACACTTCTTGGCAAAAAAGTGGGTGTGAGATATATAATTCTTTCCTACCCTTCCAAAAAAAAAATATCTCACAGGCCAATATTGTTGTTTTAATTAATCTAATAGTCATTGTTTTGGGGGTACTATCAATCCATTATAATTCAACACCACTTCATAGAAAAGTGGCCTTTCATTACTTTGCCTTGCGAGGGCGCTATACACTAAAACTTGGCAAAAAGTACTTGGTCACTAACTGGTCATATCATGTAATCACTGTGGTAACCTAAGCATAGTGACAAAATATGCCTTGGTACTGAAAGGGATAAGAGGGACACGCAACAGAGTTATAAACAACAACTCGCATTTGGTTTAATATCACTCCTCTGATTCGACATTACATGAATACAACTAAATAGCGAGGTTTGCTACAAAGAGACCTGAGGGTTACTTCACCTACTTTATGTAAATTAGTAAACCTCCTTTAGTTCCAATTCCCGGAAATACGCCTCACATTGGAGGGTTATTCTCCCTACCAAACCTCTTAATGTAAACCTCAGTAATCGGCTTTATACGCCTATACAATAAAACCCAAGGTTAGTTTATTCCCATTAACCCGAACCAACTTAAGGACCGATAAGGTCAGGAAGCTCTCGATAAACCTCTATAGTCATGGGCAACAGATCACACAGACTTTAAACCTCGACACAGAGTTATCCGATTACAGGCAACCGTACGTATCGCATGTCTGACTACTGATCTATCAGCCTAATCTAAACCAACTGTCGAGATACTCATCCCAACGCTATACAATCCCCTGCATTACATCACAGCACAAACTCAGCAATTGCTGAATAAGTTTCTTAAAGTTCGCGCCGGGATTATTTTAACATCGCCGAGCCCACGGGCGGGATTATTTTTAACGAAACTCAATCCGAAGCGTGTTCAGGCTGATAGTGCCGGGAAGCACACCCACGCATTTCCGGCCTTGCCCGCTGCTGACATACATTTCCGAACTTGAACTTGGCGTGTTTATGCGTCATCCGTTTTGAATCTGGGGAAATGTTTGCGTTTATATACGTCATCCGGCGCGAACTGGTTAAGCCCCAGTCCCACCAAAAGCCGGATACGCTACGGATCACCCCGGATGCACTACGGTTCATATCCGGGGTCATCCGGGAGTGGAACCGTAGTCAAACCGGCGTGATGAACCGTAGCCAATCCGGGACCATCCGGGGCCATTCGGGACCATCTGGGGACATCCGTAGTACGTCCGGGAAGTCGAGCGTCACCCCGGATCATCAACATCTAGCATCCAGGCCGATCCGGGCCATCCGGTTAGGGAGAGGGGGGCGGCGGAGAACCGTAGTGAAACCGTAGTGCGACCGTGATGACCCGTAGTGTATCCGGGATAAACCGTAGCGTAACCGTAGTGTAACCGTGTTTATCCGGGATGAAACGGGAGTTGGTTTACACACGGTTCCACTACGGTTCGACTACGGATGACCCCAGATACACTACGGATCACCACGGATTCACTACGGTGTCACCACGGATGTGCCACGGTTCACCCTAACCCTTTGACCCTATGACTCTGGGCTTTTTTGACCCTAGTACACGTCATGCAATGCGACACATGGCCATGGATGAATGGAAAACGTAGATGTTAAACAATCAGATTTGGAGACAAAAAAATTCGCAGCCCGGCCGTGCAATGATATTATTGGCCGTTTTCCAAACCTCAGCTTTGTTTCCGTTTTTGCTTCGTTCATGCAGTTTGACAATATGAAGCCACGAACTAAATCTGAGGTATGAAAAACGGCCATAGTCGAGGCTTTTGCTGCGGCGCTTTTGGTTTCGCCGTGACAGTTGTGAGCCACCGTATACTGCATGGCACGTGAAGTAGTATCCCTAACTTAAGGTTCATCTGTGAAAAAATTTAAAAGAAGCTAATTTCAACTGATTTGGGTAGGTATGGGTATGGACAACTACCAAAAAAAAGGAAGGAGGGATAGGGGTTGGGGAATTTTTTTTATTAGAGGTCAAAGGTCATTGACCCCTGCCCAAATCCCTAAAAATTATATTTCAGCAACAAAATATGATATAGAGATGATCTTGGTGTCAAAATGTACGGAATTACAATAGAAGATGACATCAAATAATTATTGACCCTTGGGACCAAATCCTGACCTCCGAAAATGAGGTCAAAGGTCACAAAACAATGTTATTACTAAAATGTCATATTTATAGTAACAAAATATGGTATATAGATGATCTTGGTGTCAAAATGCACAGGATTATGAAAGAAGATGACATAGAATAACTGCTGACCCTGAGGTCAAAGAAAAGAGGTCAAAGGTCAAAAATAGACGTAGGGTACGTGCAGGTAAAATGGGACTGCAGGTAATATGGGACGCATGAATTAAATTAAATTAGGCGCCTATAAAGCTTCAGAGACAAGAAATAGCGCTCTCAATAGTTGCGATAACTCATTGCCATCGCTGCCAACATGGCTGATTTGTTCGGGAACGGAGATCTCGGTGAAGAAATAATCAAAATTTGACAATGTATGTTAAGTTGACAGTATTTTTTTGCTCTGATCTAAAAATAGATATTTCATGGAATGTACTGATATTAAAAACTGACCAGAAAGTACCAGAGGGTGAGCTGAATTCTTGACATATTTAGGATGCTTATGAAGTGTTTTGATTGTATTGAAGGTGTGGGGTCCTGTGTATAATTGTTTTAGGATTTATTATGCATTTAATGGGAGCTCCGGGAGCGCAACAAGGTGCAGGTAATATGGGACGCGATAAATGTGATAGAGCGGAATGAAATTGCATTTGAAAATTATATTATCATATACAAATTACCATACGTCCCATATTACCTGCACTGCAGGTAATATGGGACCTTTGGTGATGACGTCATAATTTGAATGTAACTGTCATAAATGGATACAACATGGTTTAAATTATATCATCAAAAGGAAGGGTAGTTGTTACTGATTCCAATAACCAATGTTTCTTTAGAATGATTTTATCTATCTTTATGCAAATTATGCAAATGAGCTTAATGGGCCCATATTACCTGCACCTACCCTATTACTAAAATGTCATATTAGTAAAATAACAGGAAAATTACCATGAACAAAAACAAATCTAAGAGGCTAATTTCAACTTATTGTGGCGGGTATGGGGGTTATTATTTATTCCAAGAGCAAAGAAGGAGGGGAAAATTCCCTTTCTGAGGGTCAAAGGTCTTTGACCCTGCACTAAAACATTATAAATTGTATCTCAGCAGCAGTATGTTTTTCATAGGCCTAGATGATCTTGGTGTCCAAATGCACAGAATTATACTAGGAGACAAACACAATATGAAATGGATTCTTCACCACCAATATACGAGGTTAAAGGTCAAAATGAGCAATTGGGGGGGGGGGGGGGGGGGGTTAAAGTTCATTAGTGTCAAATAGTTTGTATATGTGCATTTATAATCATGTTTGGTGTTTATTGGGAAAGAGCGTAATCATACATTCAGCCTACGTTTTTTTATTATTAAAACGATTCTCGGTCACAGGGGAAGGACATTAAATTGAAGGACGTCTAACGCTGGATTATGTGGAATTGTTTTCTTTTTCTGTGAGACTATTAGGTTTTTTAGTTAAAGATGAAGTGCTTTTGCAAGAAAATAGCAAAGGGAAACCGGTTTATGCAGGCATACTTCTAGGAATGATAAGTTTATTTGTTGTTGTTTGTTTGATCAATTCCAGAGTTAGCTGCAGTGAATCAGAACTCATTCTACTATGGGAAGGGGAGGGTTTATATGGAAGTTGTCCCAAGTCAGAACTATTTTTCATCGTTTTCATTATTGTTTTGGAGATGCTGCAACAGTTCTGCTGCGTGAAGTATCATAGGATTGTATGTTTGTTGCTGGTCTGCAGAGATAAATCTGTATATTTATGATTTGCTGGTATGCCAGCAGTGTGGTTGCGTAACTATATTGCCCAGAGCGTAATTCTTAATGTAAATTTTTTCTTAGTGATATACGCTTCTGGGAAGTCAGTTCTGGCCACATTTTTTCTGCGAGATTGCAGTCGGTAGGAGGAGGGAGGGGGAGGGGTTACGTGTACAAGTTTCAAGAGAACCCCTCGGTGTTTTTCGTTATTTTCTTGAGACGCGGTTCTGCTGACAAGTATCATATGGATTGTATTTGTGACTGGCAGAGTTAAATCTGTAACTGTACGTTATCTAGTGGGTATGCCCGGTATGCCAGAGAGTGGTTGTTTGACTGGCCTCTCCAGAGCGTAATTCTTAACTCTTTTTTTTTTTTTTTTTTGGTTTGTGGTTTGTGTATTGCAACAGTGGTCCTTTGTTTTTAGTTCACTCAGTGAGTGATTATTACTGGTAATAATATGCCGTCCCCTTTTTCTCCCTTTTTTTGGAAGGGGAGCAGGGCATATTTTGTGTGCTATATTATGCACTTCATCAGTCACCATTCTTTCAGTTTACTTTTCTTTTTCCTTGTTTTTATATTTGTGTGTTGGTTTATATGACAGATTGCAAGGACAAATACCGGCTTTTGGGGGGTATTGATCGAAAGGAAGGCATCTTGACGTATTTATTTTGTTTTAGTCTTGAGAGCCATTTCTTTGATCATTGTTTTGTTCTTACAATAGTTCCAATAGGATTTGCACATTCTCCTCATCCAGGTTGTTTCCTTCTTGGTTGGATTGTAGAGATGCTTTCCCAGCAAAATTACACTAATTGTAATTAATTATTGTTTTTTAATATTATGATTTAATATGATTATTATTTTGATGATTAAATTGAGTAGCCTAATGATGGTGATTATGATGATGATTATGATTATGATGATCGATGATGATTATGATTATGATGATGATCATGATCGTCATCCTCATCGTGTGGCCCATATGGTCGTCGTCGACGTCGTTGATGTACGTAATTGTTATATTTTGTGACATCGATATCATGCGGTGCGCCGGCGCGGCCTGGCTGGCCGCCTACGTACAGCGTGCATGCCATCGTTTATATTTAAACGCTATGTTGGATGTTCTTGAAAGGTTTTCTGAACGTTCTGAATAGGTTTTCTGAACGTTCTGAAAAGGTTTTCTAGACGTTCTTAAAAGGTTTTCTGAACGTTCTTAAAAGGTTTTTTTGAACGTTTTTAAAAGGTTTTCTAGACGTTCTTAAAAGGTTTTTTAAACGTCTAAAGGTTTTCTAGACGTCCTAAAAAGGCACTGCAAAAACTGTGGTGTTAAAATTTTAACACCAATGTTTTTTTAATCTTTTGGAATGAACATTGGTGTTAAAATGAAGTAAAATGATTCTTGAAGTATTAGTTTCAAATCAAGTACTGGTGTTACGTACTTTTGGTGTTAAATTTGACCTAGTGCGCATGCGTGTGTGAAATAAAGCCCTCTGATTGGTCGATAAGGAATTATGGTATATGTTAACAATAGTCGATGTTAAATTGTTGTATTTAGTCCAAAAACCCATTTATTTTACCATAATATGTAATTATTTAAACGATTCCATGATTGAATTTTGATTTTTGTGCAAACATAGTTAAAAATTCGCGTTACATTTTATTCGTTTTCAAATTTTGACATTATTCATAAAAACTAGCTGCGACTTCGTCGTGGACAAAAAAGCGTAGTATAAAACTAACAACGGCAATGGCTATGTGTGTAGTACGTATTCAGTAAGAATAGATTATTATTGTATATGGATGTGTAATGTGTAATAAGTCAGTTCTTTGTAATATTTCATTACGTAATTTGTCCATGCAGTTAATATGTACAAAATTATAGTGTTAAAACGGTATGATCCTCAAACTGGTGTTATTCAACACCCAAATTTGTTGCAGTGTAGACGTTCTTAAAGGGTTTTCTAAACGTTCTTAAAAGGTTTTCTAGACGTTCTTAAAGGTTTTCTAAACGTTCTTAAAAGGTTTTCTAAACGTCTAAATGTTTTCTGGAGAGCTGGTCTGGAAAACGAATACGAGACAAGGTTTTAAATTGGTTTTTTAAACGTTTTAAATTGGTTTTTTAAACGTTCAATAAAAACGTTTTTTAAACGTCCAAAACCTACCACAAAAAAACGTTTACAAAACGTTTTTTTTGAACGTTTAAAAAACCAATTTAAAACGTTAAAAAAACGTTCAGAAAACGTCCGATTGTTAGCTGGGTTAGTCCTAGATCGATCATATTTTATGTTTTTGTGCCGTTTGTATGCCAACGGTTGGGTATCAAATATCCTACATGTATTTAGGTATTCGTTTTCACTAATCCAGTGCCAGTGTTTGAGGAGAGCCCGTTTGAGAGCTGGGTGCGCGACTCGTGGGTAGTATGGTAGGACGAACACCAGTGGGGTATTGTGGTGTGTTTTTTTTTGTTTTTTTTCACGCTTAGAGTCCGCGGAAGGCTTGCCCCTTTGAGGAAGGGCTAGGTCTTCGTTTGTGTATCCGCGCTTTTTAAGTTGGTCCTTAAATAATTCAACCCTCTCCTCAAAGTCTTTTAAATGGGTACATAACGGTTGTTCCAGTCACTTTGCCCTTGATTAAGCCGCCAAATACCGACTTAGGGACTGTGCTGAATCTCTGTGCTGTATACAAGACTCTCTGCAAGATGCACCAAACACCTCTTCTTATTAATAGGAAACTTTTGGGACATCTCATTTCACTGGGGTAACTAGTCAGGGTACATGTAGGCTAACTAGGTGTTATGAGTAATCACTTCTTAAACAAAGACATAATTCATGTTGTTTTATGTTATACGTATATCTCTAGGGTTGTGCTTTGTGGATTCAATATGGGGCTTCGAATAATGACCTTTGACCTTTAAGCTCATATGTGGCGGTCAATTTGTATCCTACATTTATATCACAAGAATTTACATTTTTCTACTTCCAGTGTAATTATGACCATTTTGACACCAAGATCCTACAAGTACATATGTTGTTGCCGAGATACAATTTATAGTGTTTTAGTCCAGGGTCAATGACCTTTGACCTCTGCTCCTAGAATAAATAATAACTCCCATACCCGCCACGTAAGTTAAAATTAGTCTCTTCGATTTGTTTGTGCTCATTTTTATTTAATGATAATTTTCCTGTTATAAATATGACATTTTAGTAATAAAATAGTTTTTTGACCTTTGACCTCATTTTCGGAGGTCAGGATTTGGTCCCAAGGGTCAATAATTATTTGATGTCATCTTCTTTTGTAATTCTGTGCATTTTGACACCAAGATCATCTCTATACCATATTTTGTTGCTGAAATATAATTTTTAGGGATTTAGGCAGGGGTCAATGACCTTTGACCTCTAATAAAAAAAGTTCCCCAACCCCTATCCCTCCTTCCTTTTTTTGGTAGTTGTCCATACCCATACCCACCAAAATCAGTTGAAATTAGCTTCTTTTAGGTTTTTTCACAGATTGGCTCAATATATGGCTAATTTAGGGTTACTAAAGGACAAGGAGGCGGAAGAAGCAACCGAGCAAGGGTGAATAAAAAATAAAAGGCAACACTTTTATTTGTATCCGACTCCGCCTTATTTCATCAAATTTCTTGAGAACGGAAGGTGCTATTTTTGCGGCTGTTGGTGTAAAAAAGCAATATGTATCACTAAAGAGTAAAATGGTAAGACATTTTTGCTGCAAATGACATAGTGTTTTTTATCGAAAAATAGATAGTGTTTGAAATCCATCAAACTCAGTCAAAGCGTGGCGGGCGCCACGGTACGGGCCGGGTCTAGTCATTGATCTCTATAACTGGATAGGTCGAGCGGCTCTGCACGTGAAGCCATCAGCGGCCATATTGGGATATTAAAGACATTGCAGGCGTACACACGTTTGTATAGCGTACGACCGAGAAAACGAATGTAATATCACAGGAAACGAAGTTAACGTTACAAAAACGATCCAGTTTGATTAGGAAAATTAAGTTAAACATAATAACACCCAAGAATTACATGTATACGCCAAGTTTCAATGTTAATTAGGCCTATTTTTGGGAAAAGATATGAGACATTCGTGTGAGACGATGCAATGCAGTGCAAAGTCTATGGGATATGTCGGACAAGTATTTTCAAGAATTTCCAACTTCTAAATTTGTTGGGGGAGTTTTGTTTTGTTGTTTTTTTGTTTTTGTTGGGGGGGGGGGGGGGGGGGAGAATTCCACATCATAACCTTATGCACAAACCATAGGAAAAGGCAAAACGAGTTTTTGGGGATTAAGGAAATTCTTGAATTTTTTTTTTAATTTTATATCCAGACACTAAAAAGTGCCAGTTTTAAAAATACAAAAAAATGTTGAAAAAATGGAAAAAATGTCAGTGTGTTTCAGAAAATTTAATTGGCACATCATGGTTTGTTCGTGGGGTTTTAAGGCAGTGTCCAGATTTAGAATCAACCTAATGTTTAGTAAATTTTTTAGAAAGGGTCCCAAAAATTCTTGCTAGATAAGTGGACAGAAAGAAAAAATATTATGTGGTTTTGAGCTTAAACCATAGAGCTGTATAATAAAGATACAGCTCTATGGCTTAAACTATGAACTTGAGAAACTTGAAATAAATCACAATTAAAAAAATCAATCACATGTGTAAATAATGACATAAGTCACACAATGGATTCAATTTTGCTTAATGCTTTTATTTTACATTGATACATTACATATAACATGTAATAACTACTGCCATAGTAACAATATGCTTATTATGTATTGTTTACTGATGTTAGAAAACCAAATAAAAAACAATTAACCCCCGACTGTTTATGAATTGAAAACCAAAACAAAACTTGCGTTGTCATTTTAGAATAATAATTGTTGATACTATGCAAAGATACATTTGACAGCATTCTTCACAGGCCAAATTTTAATAGGACACCCTTGTACGGCTCTAACTTTGAATTGTGAGTGTTTCTAGATATTTGTGCGATATGAACACAATATTTGTTTTGTAAGAAAGTGTGACACTGAGAAAATCACGATCTACAGGATGGTGTACGTTCAGTGCCTGATTCATTTAATGGTGTTAACACGCAAAAACCTGAAAAGATACAAAAATACGATTTCCATATAAATACGTGTACACTGTACATGTACTATGCTTTGGAAAGTACCAAGTGAGCAAAGAACAACATAAAACGAAATATAAAAAGGAAAATGTCTTGCACGCGAATCACACAATTTACTCTAACTGAAAAGTTGTCATTGTCCTTAAAAGAAAATACAAGGCATGTAAATGCTTTAACTTGCATAGTCGAGAAAAGAAATAACTAAGTAAAAGTGCAATGACCTCTGTTGCTATGGAATTGACAAATCAAAGACTTAAATCAGTCCGCTCATCCTTATAACATAATGATCAAATAAAACTAAAGAATATATCAAAACATAGTAAAGAAAAAGGTAAATCTAATATGTTATGATAATAATGAAGAATGAAGTAATGATGATAATCAATAAACAAAATAAATGAAACTACATGTATATGCTGTATCACTAATAAATATAATCAGACCCTAAAGGACTAGTGGGCCAGTCTAGTAAGATAACTGCCAGCACATGAAGTCTAATAAACAATAAAGCTAGTCCATGCCAGGGCAATAAAACTCATGGTCAACTTCCTGACCTGCTGTACTGGGGTATAGGCCACTTCTAAGAAACTGTGTGCACCTCATTAAATATGCAGCAACTTAAGGGAATAAGGGTTACACAGGGGCTATCTACGGTGTACTATGGAGAGTTTGTACAGGACAAAGAAACTATGAATTTATACTCTAAAACTAGGAATCTAAGCGTGTAAATATAAAAGTGGTAAAATACTAGAAAAGGCATAAATACAGTAGAACTGGGAAAACTATCCTTTACCTATTTTTAGGGGATTAACTATAACTTGAACTAAAAGATAATACATGTACTAGTAACAGTATAAATCAAAGTAAGGTAAACTCAATTTTCCAAGTTCACGAAATGGAAAAATCTCTAATTCTAAGCAAGAAAAGAAATGATCTGCATGAACATTTTCTATAACACAATCTGCAGAGACTTGAGACAAAACTATAGTAAGTACAATGTACTGTATAAGGAATTCTCTACTATCGCTGTTTAATTAACAACTATATAGTATAAAATCAAAGTAATTTTCTTAACATAAAGAATCTGAGGAAAGTAGAATAACTTCTTAATACAATATGAATATAATATAAAAAATACACTTACCCCAGCCAAGTTACTCTGTAGCCCTAATGAGGCGATGGCCTTAACTTTGGGACTGCTCTGCAAAGTGCATGTATGTGTTGTCCATCTCAATGCTGATGGGTGAATGACCCACTTGTAAAACCAGCACTGAGATCTATATCTTATATCAAGCGAGGGCGCTGTGCCAGGGTACTATGCAAATGAGCCTGTCACATACTCCCCTGCTTAAAGGTTGGCGTCTCGACAACCTCTACTAACTATACATAACAAATAAGAAATGTTTAATACAAATATAAAAGCGGTATAAACTATACAAAAAAAACATTATCTTGGCTGGACTCCTGCCAACATCTGTGCTAGCAGCAACTGGGTTCGGCTGATGTCTGCTAATACACGAGGATCCACAGCTAGTGCTGAAGCCGGAGCGAGCATTACGGGTACCTCCGACTGAATTATAGACTTGGGCAGGTGATGGGGATTGGAGTGATGGCCTGCTCCAGTACGGTTCGATTGACGAATTTCAACTTGTGGCTCACCTGGGCCATCACTGGTGTCGTTTTCTTGGACAGGCTCTTGTGTTATTTCGTCCTCTTCCAGAATGTGTGCTGGCGGAGCATCGGCTGGACCAACTAGCTGCCCTGTGGAGTGCGATGCTAGATGAAGCTGCTCCCCTGCTTTGTGTGAAGCTGTGGGTTCCTCCTCTGGCTCAACACTCTGGTTGATGACTGGCATATCTGGGGCCTCCTCTGGATGTGTCACTATGAAAAGAAGTTCATCCTCCTTCCCATCTGCATCTCTCATAATCTGGTCTGGTCGTGGTTTACACCGTCTATCCCAGAAGCGCCAGAGTGGTCCGATGTATTGGTCGCTTCTTTGAAGTGCAGCGAGGTCTTCGGTACGGATGGATGGCAGCGTTGCTGTTGCCTTGGGCGCCGTCACAGATGGCCTGGCCCGAACCTCGTCCAATCCTGCCTCTTCCAGGGTATCTCTTATGTGCCGCCTCAGAACGGGTGGGACACAAGTAGAAGTGGGGAGTACAGTGTCTGCCGTAGTCTCCTCGAACCGGACCGTCTGTGGTTCATTTCCATGATTAGTCTTCCTGCTCAAGGCATCGGCATTTGTGTTGTTACGGCCAGGTTTGTACTTGATACTAAACCGAAACTGTGCCAGCTCCGCAGCCCATCTGGTCTCAATGGTGCCCAATTTAGAGTTGGTCTTGAGGTAGCTCAGGGGATTGTTGTCTGTATAGACAACAAAGTCGGCCCCTAACAGAAAGTCACGGAACTTTACAGTTATTGCCCACCGCAGTGCCAACAACTCTAACTTCATGCTGCTGTAATTGTCCATATTCCGCTCGCTTCCTCTAAGCCCTCTGCTAGCGTATCCAAGAACTACACGACTAGTGTCCTGTTCCTGAGAAAGAACAGCACCAAGACCAAGGTGGCTGGCGTCAACTTCTAGGATAAATGGACGTTTGAAGTCTGGATAGCCAAGGAGTGGAGCGGTCGTTAGAAGCGACTTCAATTGATTGAAGGAGACTTCACAGGCTTCGTTCCAAGCTTCGGGAAATTTACCCTGAGGTGGTACAACTCTCTTACCCTTCTTTTTCTTCGGACCACCAAGTAGTGCATGGAGTGGAGCAGCGACCTTAGCGAAACCTTGAACAAAGCGGCGGTAGTAGCTTGCAAGGCCCAAGAAACTTCGAAGTTCACCTTCATTGGTCGGTCTTTTCCACTCGGCCACAGCTCGGATCTTCTCCGCATCTGGTGCAATTCCATTCGCTGATACTTCATGGCCCAGGTACTTCAACCTCTTGGCAAACCAATGGCACTTCTCGGGTTTCACCATCAAATTGAACTTCTGCAGGCGATCAAGCACCATCTGGAGTCGCTCGAGTGTCTCGTCAAACGTCCTGCCAAACACAAGAATATCGTCGAGGTAGACAATCAGGGACTGGAAATTCTTATCTCCAAAAGCCTTGTCCATTAGACGCATGAAGGTTGCTGGAGCATTGCAGAGGCCAAACGGCATTCGAGTAAACTCGTACAAACCGCCTGTACCGACACGAAAGGCTGTCTTTTTGATGTCTCTCTCTTCGACCGGAATTTGGTAGAAACCATGTGCAAGATCAAGACTGCAGAAGTACTTGGCTCCATTGAGTGCGTCGAGTGCTTCGTCAATCCGGGGAAGTGGGTATGCGTCTTTGTGTGTTTTTGCATTAAGTGCTCTATAGTCAACACACATTCTCAGCTTGCCATTGCCTTTCCGGACAAGAACTACTGGTGCAGCATATGGGCTTGAAGACTCCTGTATTATGCCACGATCTAGAGATGCTTGGATGTGGTCTCTTACTTCAGGCCATAGGTGCGGGGGAATGCGTCTGTGCGGTACCTTTACTGGTATGTCGTCTGTGGTGATGATCCGGTGCTCTATCTGGTTGCAGCAACTCTCTTAAATCTTGACGCTGCTCGTCACTTATGTCCTCACCAATCGTTATCCTTGACATCAATTTGGATGTGGTGTCATCACTCTCGGGGTCTTTGTGTGCAGAAACTTCACAGTCTGTCGCAAGGGTTTGGGGAAAGCAATACTCGGGGAATGCACGGGAGTGTACTGCAATTGGGGTCCTGGGTTGAAGGTACAAATCATCGTCGTTGAAGCTAGCTACTTGGACAGGGACTCTGCCAGTTTTATCAACACTAACGAGAGTCGGGGCGATCTTCAAACCTTTTGGGAGATGTTTCGTATGTACATCAAGCTCCTCCACCATTGCTTGATAGACATCGTTGCCGGCTGCGCGCAGGCTTCACAGAACACTGCACAACAAGTAAGGACATCGCTGGTACCAAAATTGGCTTCTGACTGAGAATGCGAACATTTCCAGGCTTGTCTGGTTCGAGAGAGGCACTCCTTACTTCCTCGTAGAGGGCTAATACGTTGGCCCACTCGGGTCCACTGGAGCTGTCCTTCAGGCTGTTCAGGAACCCTGGTCCAATCGTCTGCTGCAGAGTTTCTCTCATATCTCTGAAAATGTTCGAGCCAATAACTCCTGGTACTTCTCGTTTACGTTCGATCATCGCTGTGCCTACCGGGTCCTTTACTACTAGGAAACCCACTTTGTCGAAGGTTTGCCCTAACGCTTGGAGTGATAGCTCAATATAACCCAGATAGGGGATTACAGCACCGTGGGCACCCGAGATGCGGAGCAAGGCATGAATGTCAACTAAATCTTCCTGGGAGAAGTTCTCTTTGAAGCAAGACTCAGTCAGCGTGGATACCTGGGCTCCAGTGTCAAGTAAGCATGTCACCTCGATACCTCCAATCTTCACCTGTGCTATTGGGCAGTCCCCTACTATCTTCTCAATAATTGAGCCGCTGTCTTGTAAAACCCGGTGGCCTGTCGTTTGACTCACAATGGCAGGCCGTCCTAGTTTAACGGCTGTCGGGGGGCTGGGTGTCGGGGAACAAATCGCTGGTGGATAGGCTGCTGGGTTGACTGTCGGGGAACGGACTGCTCTGGTACAAACTGCTGAACGTGGGGATTGAAACTGCTCTGTTGGCCTTGTCCTGAAGTAGGGCCATTGATTCGTGGGGGGTTGGGGCAGTATCGCTTAATATGCCCTGTTGACTGACAGTTATAGCACCTACGAGGTTGCGGTTGACCCCAGCGTTCCTGTGGTCTATCATTGAGTGTCTTAATGAGGGTGTCTATTTGGTGCTGCTGTTGCTGTAGCTGCTGACCCTGCCTCTCCAGTAGAGCCTTTACATCATGTGCGCTGTCAGCAGCCTTCACTTCCTGTACCGTTGCCTCCTTCTGAGATTTGACGTGGCTAGTACCGAGCCACTCGATGGCACGATCCCTGGCATCAAAAAAACTCAGGTCTGACGATTCAATGTTGAGACGACGCAACTCTCTCTTCAAACCTTCGTCTCTCACTGCCTCTGCTAGCCTCCCCTTGAGTGTTTTCTCTCTTACAGCATCGAAGGATTCATCGTGACGGATCATGGAGTTAAATAACTCCACCAGCTCTAGGGAGCAGCCCAACAGATCTTCAGTCGGTCCCTGACGATAGGAAAATAATTTCTGTTGGATCTGAGGTAGCGTGTCCCTTCTCCAAACACTTTTAGCAGGATTCGGAAAACTTCCTCTTGGCCTCCGATATTGTGCCCTCTGCCGAGGATTTCCTGCCTCGCTCTACCGGCCAGGTGGTCGACAATGAAGGCAACTGCGTCTCCCCCCTTCAGTTGACCTTTGACATCGCTGACCCATTCCAAAACGGATGGATTGCTGGGTTTTTCTGGTTTCCCCCGGAAGCGGTCTAGCCTCCGCCCTGACGCCATGTACACCGTGTTTGCGGCTGGGGCAGTAGAACTACTGGTGGGGACCTGTTGCACCTGCTGACTCTTCTGCAGAGCCAACTTCAACTCTTCAAGTTCTGCTCGCAGCTGTTCTACCTCCATCGTAGCTCTTTAGCTCGTCTTTACCTCACTTGACTGGGGCTGCAGTGTTTAGCACACCATCCTGCCTACGACGCCAAATGTGACACTGAGAAAATCACGATCTACAGGATGGTGTACGTTCAGTGCCTGATTCATTTAATGGTGTTAACACGCAAAAACCTGAAAAGATACAAAAATACGATTTCCATATAAATACGTGTACACTGTACTATGCTTTGGAAAGTACCAAGTGAGCAAAGAACAATATAAAAAGAAATATAAAAAGGAAAATGTCTTGCACGCGAATCACACAATTTACTCTAACTGTAAAGTTGTCATTGTCCTTAAAAGAAAATACAAGGCATGTAAATGCTTTAACTTGCATAGTCGAGAAAAGAAATAACTAAGTAAAACTGCAATGACCTCTGTTGCTATGGAATTGACAAATCAAAGACTTAAATCAGTCCGCTCATCCTTATAACATAATGATCAAATAAAACTAAAGAATATATCAAAACATAGTAAAGAAAAAGGTAAATCTAATATGTTATGATAATAATGAAGAATGAAGTAATGATGATAATCAATAAACAAAATAAATGAAACTACATGTATATGCTGTATCACTAATAAATATAATCAGACCCTAAAGGACTAGTGGGCCAGTCTAGTAAGATAACTGCCAGCACATGAAGTCTAATAAACAATAAAGCTAGTCCATGCCAGGGCAATAAAACTCATGGTCAACTTCCTGACCTGCTGTACTAGGCCACTTCTAAGAAACTGTGTGCACCTCATTAAATATGCAGCAACTTAAGGGAATAAGGGTTACACAGGGGCTATCTACAGTGTACTATGGAGAGTTTGTACAGGACAAAGAAACTATGAATTTATACTCTAAAACTAGGAATCTAAGCGTGTAAATATAAAAGTGGTAAAATACTAGAAAAGGCATAAATACAGTAGAACTGGGAAAACTATCCTTTACCTATGTTTAGGGGATTAACTATAACTTGAACTAAAAGATAAAGTGAATACATGTACTAGTAATAGTATAAATCAAAGTAAGGTAAACTCAATTTTCCAAGTTCACGAAATGGAAAAATCTCTAATTCTAAGCAAGAAAAGGAATGATCTGCATGAACATTTTCTATAACACAATCTGCAGAGACTTGAGACAAAACTATAGTAAGTACAATGTACTGTATAAGGAATTCTCTACTATCGCTGTTTAATTAACAACTATAGTATAAAATCAAAGTAATTTTCTTAACATAAAGAATCTGAGGAAAGTAGAATAACTTCTTAATACAATATGAATATAATATAAAAAATACACTTACCCCAGCCAAGTTACTCTGTAGCCCTAATGAGGCGATGGCCTTAACTTTGGGACTGCTCTGCAAAGTGCATGTATGTGTTGTCCATCTCAATGCTGATGGGTGAATGACCCACTTGTAAAACCAGCACTGAGATCTATATCTTATATCAAGCGAGGGCGCTGTGTCAGGGTACTATGCAAATGAGCCTGTCACAAAAGCAAAATAAAACCATGATTAAAAACCAAAATTTGACAGCATAAAAATATGACAGAACAGCGTAACATGCACACAGGGC